>JAQIHA010000240.1:0-14760 GCA_028751875.1 Rapana venosa | reverse complement strand
CACATGTACATGTGCTTTTTGATTTGATTGCAGAAAAAACGTTAATTCCTTCCAACAAAGAATAATTTCAGTCATGTAAACCACTCAGCAGTACTAACATCAGCAATTACAATTTAGCTATCTGATACAATGAAAAAGAAAACTAACAGCGACAAATCAAATAAATCAGCATATTTTTGTGTAACACAAAAAAACGTAAAAAGGCCAAAACAGCAAGAAAGTAAAAAAACCAAAACCGAACCAATTACACAACACATACGCACTCACACACTTGCACACACACACACACACACACACACACACACCAGATTCAAAGCGTGTTGGGGTTGATATCATATCAATCCATATATAGATCAATGCTTACACATGTACTCTTTATGAATATGAAAACTTGGGTCAAATCTGATTTTAATGACAAGAATAACGTCAGTGACACTTAAATCACTCTCTTAAGTTTACAAGTTGTGTTCTGTACTTTTATTCATGAAATATCTTTTTAGATGTGTTTTATACTGATTTTTGCTTTTAATACATTTCAAACTTTGGGGGAGTTTATTCCATAGATCACTGCCTAAATACAAGAGACTTGATTTATATAGGTTATTTCTGGGTCTTGGAAATGTTAGCAAATGGTTGTGTCTATGCTGGTTAATTTTGAAAGCTTTGGTAAGCTTCAGAGGTGCATTTTGATTAACAACTTTTTGCATAAACACAGCTTTATTGAATAAAAGTCGGTTTCGAAATGTCAGGACATTTATTTGCTTATAATCTCCAATTGTCAGGGTGCTTGTTTTTAACAATACAAGTTTTACTGCTCTTTTATATAAACAATGAATGAATTTCAAGTTCCTTCCACTGCAGGTATCCCAAATAGTTGAGGATAGTCAATGATTGGTAGAATGTGACCGCAAAAAATAGTTTTCGAGAATGATTATTTCGAAAGTGTTTTATTTTGGATAACTGAAGTAGCCTGTGAGCTAGGCGTGTTTACCTAGTGACATTATGTGTTCAGTCCAAGTCATATTTTTGTCAATGGTAACACCTACTATTTTATGAGAGTCAACTTCTTCAACTATTCCGTTATCCAACAACAGAGGTTGAAACCTGTCATTCATTTTTTTGCCTTTTCTGTCTTGCTGATGCGTACATGCACTTTGTTTTTTGTGCATTTAAGGACATGTGGTTTAATTGAGTCCAAATAATCAATCTGTCAATACTGTATTGAAGTTTGCAGTTAATCTGCTGGAGTCTGAATCACTACAAAAGAGAGTGGTATCATTTATTTTATTTTATTTTATTCTTTTTTATCGATGATAATGGAATAAGCACTCGTGTGCTTTTTTACATCCAGTCCCCGTGTGTATGCGGTTTTGTAAATTTTGTCATCTGTTCCCACCGGCATATATATATATACCTTAGAAAGACATGTATTTTATGTTTATTTTTTAAATTGTTCTGGTTTTATGGTTCCTTTTGCTTATTTCAAGATTGACTGAACTGGTGCAGTGAAAAGTATGCATCCTCACGAACATTGAGACTGTAGAACAGAGAGATACTACCCATGGGTTTGGTTTTATGTGTGCTTTTTTTTTTTTTTTTTGTAAACAGTTTTTAACCAGTGCTACAGATCACAACTTTATTATGACAGTGCCCATACAGTGAAGTGTGCAACACTGTGCAGTGAGGGACTATTCGCTGAGTGACATTGAGTGCAGTGAGGGACTATTCGCTGAGTGACATTGCTGGGTGACTGCTGAGTGGCATTATTCAGTGACTACTGAGTGACATTGTTCAGTGACTGCTGAACGACATTATTCAGTGAGGGAATGAGCTGTGTAGCAAACCCCGGACTAATTGCTGAGTGGCCTTTTTTCAGTGATAAACAAACTGTGCTGTGCCGCGAGTTCCCTACCACCCACCCCGTACTATTTGCTGAGTGGCCTTTTTCAGTGGACAAGATAGAGTGCTGACCATCTCTTGGGACACACCTCAGTGCTCATCGGGTTGCCTCAACGAGAGTGTCACTTGTGATTTGGTGTGACCAAAGTTTTCTAGTGGCCTTGGGAGACTCTTCACTGGCAGAGACTGTGACCAGGCTGTAATTGAAGCAGGGCACCCTTGTGTTGAGACTTGCAGGGTTGATAGCGAAGTTACCCGAGTTTTGTTGTTGCTGTTATGATGCTATAACAGTGAGGATTTCAGATTTCAGTACCTATTGTCGGTCTGAGTGGTTATTTTATTTTCACCTCACTCAATTTTGTTTCTTATTTTTGTTATACTTATTTTTCCTCCTCCACCACCACCCTATCATTCCCCCCTTCAGGTGTTGAGTTCTCCAACTTCAAATCTATTTCTTTTTCCTTACGCCAGTGCTCCTTCTTGTTGTCTCTTCACACAAATCCTACCTCACAAACCAAATAAGACAGATGCATACCAACCACAATAAGTGGCCCTCTAAGGATGGCCTACGTATTTGCCACCTAAATATAAACCATGCATTTAATAAAATCGAAGAAATATCAACGCTTATCACTAACAAAGGCAATCCATTTCACATACTAGGGCTATCTGAATCGAGACTTTCAGATCACATAATAGACACTGATATTTATATTCCAGGGTATAAAGTCCTGCGTAAAGATCAACAAAACCCCAAAGAAACAGGAATCCTAATCTATATTAGTGAGTCCATAACCTTCAAGCGTCTTCTCCATTTAGAACATTATGGTGTAGAATCCATATGGATTGAGGTTTCTATAAAAGGTGCCCAACCTATTGTAATTGGGATCTGCTATAGGAATCCAACAGAAAGAAAAAACTGGACTGATAAATTTGACTCCATGATGAATACAGTCCTATTAGAATCAAATGAAATAATCTTATTAGGAGACTTTAATATCGATCTAACAAAAGTAAATAATCAATGGACCCAATTAATAAATTCATACAACCTCCACCAACTAGTTAATTCACCCACGAGAGTCACACCAAACTCAAGCACAATAATTAACCATATCTATGTATCTAACCCTAACAACATTGTTGAAACGTGTATCCCAGTCTATAACTGCAGCGATCACTACCCAGTCTGTATCACGTGGTCAAAAAAACGAACAAAAATCCCCAAACCTGGCCACAAAACTATAACATATCGTTCCTTTGCTAAATTTGATGAGAATCTTTTCCTATCAGATTTAAGTAACTCAATTCTTTCGGAAACATTCAGCATTACTGATCCAGATTTAGCCATTGAATTTTGGATAAAAACTTTTACTGCTATTTACAACAAACATGCCCCACTAAAAATCATCTAGGATCAAATACCCCAACCCTCACAAGGAACAGTACTAAATTCGAGTCAATTAAGGAATCTAGTAAAAGAAACGTAAATATCATTAAGAGTCAAAAAAAATTAAGAAATGCATTAATCAAATAACTAAAAACGGCATTCAAAAAAGAAATATTTACTCGAAGAACACTATCATATCCTACAACAATAATATTAAACACTCCAATAAACTCAATGAACTAAAACAATACTTGAAAGGAAAGCATCCTCCTTCAAAACTTCACATTCCATTTATGTCTGTTCTTGAGGTCTATGGTTATCTAACTCACCTCAAACAATCAAGAACGCGTGGTCTTGATGGAATAGACAGCAGAATATTGAAGCTATCAGCGCCAGTTATCACAGACACTCTAACATATATATTTAACCTTTGTCTCGAAAAAAACCATTTCCCCAATGCCTTCAAACAGCTAAAGTAATCCCCATCTACAAGTCTGGTGACACTTCAGACCCTTCAAACTATAGACCAATTTCCATCATATCTATCCTTTCCAAACCCTTGGAACAACATATAAACAAACACATAGTCCGTCATTTAGATACTACCAACTTAATTCACCCTAATCAGTCTGGATTTAGACAAAATCACTCATGTCATACTGCACTGATTAGCTCGTAGACAACTGGCTATCAAACATTAATGACAATAATTTTGTGGATGAGTATTTGTAGATCTCAAAAAGCTTTTGACACAATTGACCCTACACTTCTCATAAAAAAACTAAACCTGTACATTTCTCTACCAATACCTTAGAACTACTTGCTTCCTATCTAGAAAACAGGCAAACGTGTGTCTCAATAGGTACAACTACATCCAAACTACAAGCCGTCAATTATGGAGTACCACAAGGATCCATACTAGGACCTATTCTCTTCTCACTATACATAAACGACCTCCCCTCTCCACATCAAATCCAAATGCGAACTACTTGCTGATGACACAACATATTCATACGAGCCACAATAACCTTATCTCTCTGCAAATGCATTAAAAAAAGTGTTGATCAGCTTATTGAATGGACCGAACTAAACCATATGTCTATACACCCCCAAAAAACAAAATGCATGCTTATTACCACTAGACAAAAGCGTCAAAACTTAACCCATAAACTTACTCCCATCAAATTAAAAAGGAAGTAATTGAACAAACCTATCACCACAAGGTTTTAGGGGTAACAATTGATGAAAATCTCAGTTGGTTCTACCACATATCTCAACTATGCAAATACATGTCCCAAAGAGTATACCAACTTTCTAAAATCAAGCACTTTCTTGACTTTCATTCAAGGAAACTATTCTTCCAATCTTATATACAATCCTCAATAGACTATGCTTCTACCCTGTGGGATTCTGCTAGTGCAAACACTATGAAACCGTTACTGAGTCTGTATAAACGTGCTCTCAAAGTGGTCTGTTAAAAAGGACAAGCTTACAAGAAGCTGACTATACTCAATTAAATATTCTCCCCTTACACCAACGTTTAAAATATAACAAAGGAGTCATGATGTTCAAGATCATGACAGGAACTGTTCCATCATACTTAATAGACAAATTCCCCCTAAACCAATCCAGAAATACTATAAAGCCTAGTGTCCCAATTCCGAGAATAGACTTATTCAAATCTAGTCTACTTTACTCAAGCCCTATGCTGTGGAACTCCCTTCCTGATTCAGTTAAACAACATCAATCAATAACAATATACATAACTCAATTATCAACTCACTTGATACATCAACAATAACAAACCACAGATCCATAGCTTAAAAACAAAGTGGCATATCCTCCCTACCTATCTGCCCTTTCCATCTTACCTATCTGCCCTGCCCTTTCCCTTCACCTGTCTTTCTGTCAGACCTTGTCCCCCCCTCTCTCTCTCTCTCTCTCTCTCTCTCTCTCTCTTCTCTTCTCTCTCTCTCTCTCTCTCTCTCTCTCTCTCTCTCTCTCCCCTTTTTCAAATTTTCATTGTTGTTGAATAAGTGAGTTTACCAAAGCGAAAACTTTTTTCTTCTTTTTTCTTTCTTTTTCTTTTTTCTTCTTTCTTTTTATATTTTTTATTACACTATAGTTATAAGAAATTATCTATCATAACAATAATATGTGTTAATCTGTACGAGTATAATGAAAAAGAGTGTTGACAGTGATGATGTGCTGTGAGAATCATTTCCAGTATTTTTTTCTATGTCGTTCTTGTTTGTTTGTTTACAAACAAAAAGCATTATCTTTCCCACACACACACACACACACGCACGCACACAACCACACACACACACAACAACACACACACACACACACACACACACTCCATCCTCCCTCCCTCTCCCACTCTCTCTCATTTCTTCCTCCCCCCTATCCCTCTCTCTCTTACTTACAATGTATAGATGTTCATTTTATGACTTAAGTGATTTTTTCTCCTTATTGTAGAGTGGTTTGGTATTGGGCTTATTTCTTTTTATACATTCATTTTGTACGAGTATATTCGAAACAATTTTGATGGTGATCCTGTGCTGTCTTGAGAATTATATATTTAGTATTATCCTTAAAAACACACACCACACAACCACACACACACACACACACACCACACACACACACACACACACACACACACACACACACACACACACACACACACACTCTCTCTCTCTCTCCTCTCTCTCTCTCTCTCTCTCTCTCTCTCTCTCCCCCTGACCTTATAGATTTGGTTTTTATACCCCTTTCTCTTCTTCTTGTTTTATTGTGTGAGTACACGGGTATTGAGTTTATTTCATTATCATGGACATATAACCTGCATGAGTATAATCAAAATAAGGGTTGACGGTGATCGTGCACAGTTTTGAGAATTGTATATATATTTAGTGTTATCCATGAAATACACACACACACACACACACACACACACTCTCTCTCTCTCCTCTCTCTCTCTCTCTCTCTCTCTCTCTCTCTTCTCTCTCTCCTCTCTCTCTCTCTCTCTTTTCTCTCACTATGACGTTATAGATTTGGCTGGGTTTTGTTTTTCCTTCTTTCTTTCCCTCCTTGTTTTTATTGTGTGAGAGTATGGGTATTGAATTTATTTGATTATCATGACATAAAATTTGTATGAGTAATCAAAACTAAGTGTTGAAGGTGATCGTGGTACTGTTTTGAGAATCATATATTTAGTATAGTTTTAAATTTCTTCTTGGTTTGTTTTCTTGTTTTATTGTGTGGATGTATGGGTATTAAATTTATTTCATTATCATGACATATAATTTGAAACGAGTATAATCTAAAATGAGTGTTGATGGGATCGCATACTGTTTTGGGATTTATATATTGGATATTATCTCTGAAATACAACACACACACTCTCTGTCTCTCTGTCTCTGTTCTCTCACCTTTTATCGTCCTGCTTATAGTCATAGTATATCCTGATGAAGGATTCATATTTTTATAATTTTCAATACGTTATTGGACTTGCCTCTGTACTTAAGTTTTAATGAGTGCCCTATTTCAATATCTTATAATTATGTGTAACAAGTATGTGTACCATTTGACAATGTGTAGATGTTTATCTTTATGACTTATTAAGTTTGGTTGTGTTATTTTTCTTGGCTTTGTTGTTGCTCTTGTTCTTGTTGTTGTTGTTTGTCTGTTTTTCTCTTTTTTATCATCTTTTGTTGGTTTGGTTTTTCCTTTCTTTTGTTTGTTTGTTTGTTTTGGTTAGGGTTTTTTTGGGGGGTGGGGGGTAGGGGTGGGTATTCTTAGGATTTTCTTTTAATTGTTGCTTGGGGGGGGGGAGGGTTGCTTGGGGGGGAGCTGTTTTGAAAAGGGTTATTTCCCCTTGTTTTTATTGTGAGACTGTATAAGTATTGGGTTATTATTATTAAGATGTATCCCTAACGGGCGGGGACTGGATGTAAAAAAGCACATGTGTGCTTATTCATTATCCTCGAAATAAAACAATTTGTCATTGTCATTGTCGTTGTCATTGTCTCTCTCCTCTCTCTCTCCCCTCTCGTCTTTCTCGCGTTGTCACTCTTGCTCTCTCTCTCTATCTCGCTCTCTCTCTCGTTCTCTCTCTCTCTCGCTCGCTCTCTCTCTCTCTCGCTCTCTCTCGTTACTCTCTCTCTATCTCGCTCTCTCTTTCATCTCTTCTCTCTCTTCACTCTCTCTCTCTCACTCTCTCTCTCTCTCTCTCTCACTCTCTCTCTATCTCTCTCTCTCTCTCTCTCTCTCTCTCTTTTTTGTTTTGTTTGTTTTTTTTGTTTTTTTTTAATGGTTTTTTTTCCATTTGTTTGTTTGTTGTTGTTTTTTCTTGTTTTATGTTTGTTTTGTTTGGAGGGGTGTTTTTGTCTGCTTTTTAGTTGTTGTTGTTGGGTTTTTTTTTTTTTTTTTTTTTTTTTTTGGTTTTTATTTTGTTTGCTTGGTTTTTTTCTTTGGGGGGGGGGGGGGGTAGAGTTCTGGGGTATATTTTGTCTTTTGCTCGTCTGGGGTTGTTTTCTTTGTTTGTTTGTTTGCTTGTTTGTTTTTTTCTTTTTCTCTTTTTTCTTTAAAAAAAAAGTTTTTTTTCCCTTTGCTTCTTCTTTTTGAAAGTTTTGAGGACTGAGTGCATTTCTAAATGGTGACCCCACGGGCGGGGACTGGATGTAAAAAGCACATGAATTCAATTTGCATGGGTATAATTAAAAAGTGTTTGTGTTGATCGTGTAGCATGTAAGTATTACTATTTAGTATTATCCCTGAAACCCCCCCCACCCCTACCCCCACAACACTCACAACAACGCAGACACACACATCACTCACTCATCACCCCTATTCTCTCCTCAATGTGATAGTTTAGATTTCTTTGTTTTGTTCTTGTTTTTATTGTGTGGTTGTATGGGTATTAAATTTAATTCATTATCATGACATATATTTTGAAAACGAGTATATCTAAATGAGTGTGATTGGAATTGATTCTGTTTGGGATTTATATTTTGGATATTATCTCTGAATAAACTCCACTTACACTCTCTTGTCTTAGCCTTTTATCGTTTGTATTTCCCTTTATGTTATCTGTTATCTGATGAAAGGTATTCATATTTATATTTTCAATATTTCATTTGGGACTTGCCTCTGTACTATTGTTTTAATGAGTGCCCTATTCACAATATCTTATAATTATGTGTAACAAGTATGTTACCATTGCTTGTGTAGATGTTTATCTGTTTGACTTATTAAGTTGTTGTGTTATTTTTTCTTGGCTCGGTTGTTGTTGTATGTTCTTGTTGTTGTGTTTGTCTGTTTTTTCTTTTTTATCATCTTGTTGTTGGTTTGTTTTTCCTTTCTGTTGTTTGTTTGGTTTGTTTGAGTTAGGGTTGGTGGGGGGGTGGGGGGTGGGTATTTGTAGGGATTTATTGGGCTTGCTTTGGGGGGGGGTGGTAGGGGGGGTAGCTGTTTAAGGGTTATTTTCCCTTTGTTTTATTGTGAGAATGTAGAAGTTATCGGGTTATTAGTATTAAGATGTATCCTAACGGGCGGGGGGGACTGGATGTAAAAATGCTGTGTGTTGCTTATCATTATACTCGTAATAAAACAATATGTCTTTGTCATTCTCTCTCTCTCTCTCTCTCTCTCTCTCTCTCTCTCTCTCTCTTCTCTCTCTCTCTCTCTTCTCTCTCTCTCTTTTTGCTTCGCTTTCTCTCTGTGCTTCTCGGACTTTCTCTGTTTTTGGGTTTTTTTTTATGTTTTTTTTCTTTTTCTATTTTGTTTGTTGTTGTAGTTTTTTGTTTGTTTGTTTGTTTTTGGTGAGTGTTTTTGTCTGGGTTTTTGTTTGGGTTGTTGGGTTTTTTTTTTGTGTGTTTTTTTTTTTTTTTTTGGGGGGGGGGGGGGGTTCTGGGGGTTTATTTTGTCTTTTTTTCCCCCGGGGGTTGTTTGTTGTTTGTTTTTTTTTGTTTTGCTTTTTCTTTTTTCTCTCTTTTAAAAAATTTTTTTTTCCTTTTGTTTTTACTGTTTGAATAGAGTATGGGATTTTAAAATGTGCCCCCAGGGCGGAGATGGTTTTGTAAAAAGAAATGAGTACTTTTCGTTATCCTGAAAAAAAATTCGGTTCTTTATTGAATGTGTAGATGTTTTTTTTATGACTTTATTGGCTTTTTTCCACCCCTTTTTATGTGGTGATGGGATTGCACTTTTTTATTTTTCATGACATTCAAATTTTTATGGTTAATTTAAAAAATGTTTGTGTTTTTATTTGTGTATTGGTATTCATATTTAGTATTATCTGAAAACCACCCCCCCCCCCCCCCCCACCCATCCCCAACACGCACAACCCCACACAACAAAACCCACACCCATTTTCCATCCTCACTTTTATTCCCTCATTGACGATAGGTTTATATTTCTTCCTTGTTTTTTTTCTTGTTTTTTTGTGTGGATGTTGGGTATTAAATTTATTTCATTATCATGACATATAATTTGCACGAGTATAATCTAAAATGAGAGCATGGATCGGGATTCATACTGTTTTGGGAATTATATTTGGATTTATCTCTAAAATACACACTAAATAACCACATACTAGTCTCTGGACATCGACCATGACGTGTCTCTGTCTAACCTAGATCATTTATCGGATTTGCTTATGATTTGTGTGTATCCTGATGAAAGATTCATATTTTATATTTTCAATTTTATTGGACTTGCCTCTGTACTTACATGTTTTAATGAGTGCCCTATTTCACTATCATATGTTATGTGTAACAAGTATGGTGTACGATTTGACAATGTGTAGATGTTTATCTTTATGACATTATTAAGTTTGGTTGTGTGAATTTTTCTTGGCTCTCTGTGTTCTTGTTGTTGATTGTTTGTCAGGTTTTTCTCTTTTTTTTTCTTCTTTTGTTGGGTTTGGGTTTTTTTCTCTTTTGTTTGTTTGTTTGTTTGTTTTAGTTAGGGTTTTCTTGGGAGTGGGGGATGGGGGTGGGGTGTTTTTAGGGTTTTTCTTTTATTTGGCTTGCTTGGGGGGGGGGCTGTTTTGAAAGGGTTATTCACCTTGTTTATATTGTGAGACTGTATAAGAATGGGTTATTATTATAAGATGTATCCCTAAGCGGGGACAAGATGTAAAAAAGCACATCTGTGTGCTTATTCATTATCTGGAATAAAAGTATTTGTCTTATCTGGTATTGTCTTGTCGCTCTCGCTCGCTCTCTCCTATCTCGATCTCTCTCTCTCTCTCTCTCTCTCTCCCTCTCTATCTCTCTCTCCTCTCTCTCTCTTCCTCCTCTCTCCTCGCTCTCTCGCCTCGCTCTCTCGGTACTTCCATCTCTATCTCTTATCGCGCTCCCTCTCTTTCTCTCTCGTTCTCTCTCTTGCTCACTCTTTCTCTCTTTCTCGCGCAGCTCTCTCTAGCTTTAGCTCTCTCTCTACCTCTTCTCTCGCTTAAGCTCTCTCTCACTCTCTCTCTCTCTCTCTCTCTCTCTCCTTACTCTCTCTCTTCTCTCTCGTTCTCACTATCTCTCTCGCTCTCTCGCTCTCTCGCTATCTCTCTCTCTCTCTCTATCTCTCTCTCTCTCTCTCTCTCTCTCTCTCTTCTCTCTCTCTCTCTCTTCTCTCTCTCTCTCTCTCTCCTTACACGCATCACATACACATATGTATACACACCTTACATATATATATTAATTTATTTATATATATATATTATGTATATTTTTATATATATATATATATTTATATATATATATTATTATATGTATATATAATTACAGTAATGGTCTTACAGGTAAATAATATATGACTTCAGTAACTGACATTATGAATTGCTGAGAGTCATATAAAACATCTTGACTAGTGGTATATTTCTTATGAATATCTAAACCTCTTCTTTTATACATGTCAAGAAGAATTGGGCAATCAAACAACAAATCGTGGATTGAAAGGGGAATAGACCAACATGTTACATTTTTTGAATATTTAGTATTCCATGCATTTAATCTCAGTTTATGTATTTACATTTCTCATTTCCGTGGGCAAGGAAACTGCTGATAATGATTTTTTATAATCTTTGAGTGTATGCATTTCATTAACTTAGAATGAATTTCATAAGACAATGCAAGATTAGAAGCAAACACTTCAGTACTGTATTCAGAGGCACCTTGTTTTCCCAAAGAATCAACCAGCTCATTCGAATAAATTCCACAACGAGATGGGATCCAGCAAAAATGCATGCAGATGCCTCTGCTTGCAATAGAATGTATCAGGAATTTAATCTCAAATACACTATCATTCCTTATTTTTCCTTGCCATGTCTTTAATGCCTTTGAGTCAATGCAAAACATAATTTGGCAAACATCAACAGCAGTATCAGACAAAAAATTCAAAGCCATAAGAATTGCAAATAATTCAGAAGTAAAAATAGAAAAATGCTTTCCTAAATGGAAAGATCTTTGAACTTTTAAAGTCGACCTAACATATGCAGCACCACTTCTGCCTGTTTCTAATACAGTCAAGTCAAGTCAAGTCAAAAACACTTTAATCATCCCATGAAGGGCAATTACAATACTGACAGGCAGATTGATACTCATCAAATATATCAAAGACACAAAAGCTATATTTCATATTGGTTTTCAAATAAAATGTCACGACACACACACACACACACACACACACCACACACACGCGCGCATGCGCACACAACATCAATTGTGAACACAATTTTAAACCCATTGACTAGAAGACATAAAAACTTATTTTTACGCACGCATATACGCAGCACGTACACACGCACGTACGTGTGTGTGCGAACACGCCCACGCACACCCACACCATACACCAATATATGAATTCAATGTTTTAAGACAGTTGTCTAGAACACAGACTTATTTCACACACCCACGCACCCACAAACACACACACACACACACGCACAATTATGTATTGACTACACTCGTAACAATGACAATCAGGCAGATAATTCAGAGAAATGTAAGAACTAGGTAGTCAACATCATTGGAATTCAGAAGTCGAAATGCTTACTGGCACAAAAGAATTTCTTTTTCTGTTGGTTTTGCTGATGGGACACTGAAAACGGCGTTCCGAAGGCAACATTTGAAATTCTGGAAACAAGCATGAGAAGGATCAGCCAAAATGGTGTGGCTTTGCGTACAAGCTGCTGATTGCAGAACGACATGATATCTCTTTGTTCTTTTTCCAATTATTTTTGAGCAGATTCTTACAATTCTCTGCAGGCCATTCTTGTTTTTAACACTAAGGTTATTGTACCAACAAATGAAAGCAAAACTTAGAACACTCTCTATGTAAGACTTGTAAAACAAGGAAAGGATCTTTTTGTCTACAAAAAATGAGTTCAGTTTCCTCAGAAAATACAGACGTTTTGTCCCTTTTGACAATAGCGTCAGTTTAACGTCCCAGTTTAACTTGTGGTCAAAAACAGTTCCCAGATACTTATAGTTCAAAACGTTTTAACCTCTTGATTATGGATAATAATATTCTTAGGAGTATGCCCTGATCTTCTGAAGTCGATAGGCAGGTCTTTAGTTTAGAAACATTTAGCTCCAGATAGGCCTCGTCACACCAGTGTACGAACTCGGTGAGGGCTGGACCATGGTCTAAGACTGATCCGGATAAGAGGGATAACAGAGCACTATCGTCTGCGAACTTTACCAGAAAGGAATTTCCATAGTTGCTTCTGCAATCATCTGTGTATAGAATGTACAGAAGTGGTGAGAGGAACGCAACCCTGCGGAGAACCAGTGCAGGTAAATCTAACCGAAGAAGATATTTTGTTGGCCAAAACACGCTGTGGTCTGTTGGTTAAAAATTCAATCAGCCAACGAACAAGTTGATTGTTACATCAAATTTTGAAATTATTTTGTTAACCAGAACGTGAGGCTGCATTGTATTGAAAGCTGAACTAAAGTCAGCGAACAATATTCTGGCATGAGAGTCAGGTGTTTCCAAGTGGCTATACAACTTGTTCAAAATGAATAGTTTGGCATCTTCGACACCCCTTCGAGACCTGTATGCAAATTGCAGTGGGTCAAGGTCTTTCTCTGTAGCAGAAAGAATGAGAGATTTTACGATCTTTTCCAGCGTTTTCATCACAAGAGTGTGAGAGCTACAGGTCTAAAATCGTTAGGCCGAGAAGGATTGGTTTCTTTGGAAGAGGGATTACATGGAAGTTTTCCAAATAACAGGAATCTGACAAGTATCCAGTGAGGCCTGGAACAGGTGTTGAAGGACACTGGAAGCTCAGTAGCGCAGAATTTCAGGGTTCTTCCACATATACCATCTGGTCGGGAGATTTGTTAATATTTATTGCCTTTAAGTGCTTACAGATAATTTCTTCATCAACAATGACGTATTCTCAGAACTAGGGATTGCTTCAGATCATTTAATTCATCTGAGAATCATGCTTTTCAAAGCGAGTTAAAAAATGCGTTTAGATGGTCTGGTAAGTTGTTATCACATACTCCCTGCAAACTGATCTTTGACCTATGTTGGACACCTACCATATTTACTGCAGACATATTTTTGATACCCTGCCATGCAGAACGAAAATTGTTCCTCGCAAACTTGTCTTCTATCTTATTTTTATATATACGTCTGGCCCGTGCAACATACACTTTTGCAGTATACACTTTTAAGTGATTAGAATAATTACTTTCTAAGTGACTTTTTTCATCAACAGTGAGAAGATTTTGATCTTCATTTTTCTGTATTTCCGTGTAGTTGATGTCAAATTTAGCTGAAATATGTTCCATAGGAGGAAAGTGAGGAACAACCAGTAAAATTGGAATTGTTGATATATTGTTGTCATTTTCTTTCATAAGTGTGTGTGTGTGTGTGTGGTGTATGTGTGTGTGTGTGTGTGTGTGTGTGTGTGTGTGTTGTGTGTGTCTGCACATTTGAATTTGTTAAAACATTGTTAATCATTGTGAGTGCATGTGTAGGAGTTGGTTGATTACAAGCTCTGATTTATTTTTGCAAGGTATAGCGCAATATCAAGGTCTTTTATTATTATTATTATTATTATTATTATTATTATTATTATTATTATTATTATTATTATTATATTATTATTATTATTATTATTTATTATCATCATCATTTAGATATCTGTATTTGAAATCGCTGTATAGTATATAAGATGAATTAATGTGTCTGTATGTCAGTAGTTTGTAAAAGTATGTGTATTAACTTGTCTGTATTTTATATGTCTGTACTAGGTGTAGAACTCTGCATAAGATGACCTTTTTATATTGGTACAGATGTTTAAAAGTTAAATCAAATTGTAAAGTGGTATAGAAAGATTGAAGGTAGAACACACAGAATTTGAATCAAGTTAGATGAATTCCGTGTGAAAAGAAAAGGCAGAGAAATTAAGGGTGTTGATACACATGTTTTGGCAAAGTATTACCAGCTTTTGCATG
>JAQIHA010000239.1:0-14758 GCA_028751875.1 Rapana venosa | reverse complement strand
ATAAAGTCTTGTCGTAAATGTTTGAAGTGGGGACATTCCATGATAAAATGAAATTCATCCCCTAAAACAGACATATTGCATTTTGAACATATTTTTTTTCCCCTTGGTATATTATGGAAACGTCCAACCTCAATAGGAAGCTTGTGACAGCTACAACGAAACTTCATAAGAGCGTAAACATGTACATCTGGTAGACAAGTTATATATTTTTCCATACCAAAATCGATCTTACAGCTCAGCTCTCCATTCATTAACAAAGTTTTCTATTAAGAAGGCTTTGATATGTGAACTTGTAGACTCAATACTTGAACAAAACTGTCTCTCCCACAAACAGTCAAATCCACTTTGTACTAAAATATTTTGTACCTTATTTACTTTAGCCATGATGATTGAATCAAAGATTTGTCATGTAAATCTTTCATCATTTGATAAACTTTTGAGGATAGCTTTTCAGACTGGATGTCAAGCAGCTGCATCCAGAAACGAACCATTCGAACAGAGACCAAAATAGACAAAGGATATCTGCCCGTTTCTCCATATACTAGCGAAGTTGACATTGTACGCTTTAAACGAAAAATATACTTTAAAAATCTTAACTGAAACTTACCAATTCTTGTTAGGTTTTCATATCCCCAAATTTCACATCCATACAACAAAACAGGTACAACAATTTTATCGAATAAATCAAGTGTCACATGTATAGGTAGTTCTTTTTGCCGTGCAGTCCTTATCAAACTAAACATCACTTTAGTAGCTTTATCATAAGCATTTTTTTTTTGCATTTAGCAAGACTACCACTCTTACTGAAGTCAGTTCCTAAATATTTAAAGCTATGAACAACTTCCAACGCTTTTCCACCATACGTAAACATGTTGTGAGATCTGTTGCGGGTTCACAAGTTTCCACTGAGAACAGTAAGCAGATAAATTGTCTAAAGCATCTTGTAACCCCTTCTTTGTATTAGAGAATAAAATAGTATCATCAGCATAGAGCAAAATTAAAAGTTAGACATAGCTGATTAACATTTTTCCATTTGAAGAAAGTTGAACATTCAATGACAAACAATTTCTATCTGTCAAATATTGTTCCAAATCATTCAGGAACATAGAAAACAAAACAGGAGAAAGACTATCCCCGTGACGAACACCAGTTAAACTTTTGAAATAGTCTGAACAGGCTCCATCATTAACAAAAACACAAGATTTTACATTTTCATACATGTTCGTGATGACTTTCAGAATTCTTCCGTTTACATTTTGTTTTGCCAGTTTATACCATAAGGCACCACGCCATACAGAATCAAAAGCCTTCTGATAATCAACAAAAGCACAGTATAACAGGGCTTTTTTACTTAGAAAAATATCCAAATGACATTTTAAAATGAAACAAGTATCTGTAGTAGAGTGATACTTTCTGAAGCCTGCCTGATTTTCCAAAAGTATCTTATTTGTCTCAAGAAATTTTGACAACCTGATGATACAGAAGTGAAAAGTTTTCCAATACAAGTCAACAGAGTTATACCTCTATCACACACACATACACACAACACACACACACCGCAACGCAACGCAACGCAATACAACACAACAACAACACACAACACACAAACACAACACAACACACACACACACATTGCCCATCAGTGATTGCATTCCCACTGTACAGTCATTGGCCTGACACCAGTGTGCAGTGTGAGGTGTGAACAGGAACAGGTCAGGGTTGCATACCCCTACACTTTTCCCAAAATTTCTGTGGAAAATTGCATGAAACTATGGAACTATAGTTAATGTTAAAAACTATTGAGTTTTGCTACATCATAAATACAATTTTTATATATAAAAGCAGACAAGTAAAAACACAACACCCAATTGTTTGGCAGAGCAAATTTTTGGTTGATTTAAAACCTTCTTCAGGCTAAAAGATATGGCCAGCTGACAGTAAAAACCAAACACGAGTGAAAACACAGCCCCTGACACAGCAACATCACGACACCAACCAACTCAAACAAATAGGTCCAGGTTGCATACCCCAACATCTTTTTCCACAATTTCTGTGGAAATTGCGTGAAACTATGGAACTATCATCATCATCATCATCATCAGACTCGTGACCTTGCGTCGTGGGGTAGACACGAAAACGTATGCCGTGGTAAGCCTCCTCCACCATCTCGTCCTCGAGGACTCTGCGCATAGTGCCTGATCCATTCATCCTCCATTCTCTGATGTTGTCCATACCAGACTTCTGTCTTCCCCTCTTTCCTGCCGCCTTCGGTGTTCCATGCAGTACTGTTTTTGGCAGAGTGTTGTGGCCGGTACGTGCCGAAACATGTCAGCTTTTTCTTCTTGACGATGGTGAGAAGGGTTCCTTGGACCTGCCAGCACATGTTATTTGACTCTTAACAAATTCATGGTCTTTTTCGTTCCCTCCAATATTCCCATAAGTTTTTTCTATGGCATTTTGTTCGAATACCTGATTCGCTTTGCTGTTCAGCATCAATGCCAGTTCACTTCCGTACAGCAGATAGCCCTAATTAAGGGCTTTGTAAGCTTTAGTTTGTTGAAACTGATCTCTTTACTTTTCCATAGGTGGTGAGTTTTGTCATGGAAGTTTTGCCATGCTATTCCCTGACTTTGATTTCTTTTGTCGATAGCCCGTCCTTTGTGAGTGTAAGCGCCAAGTATTTAGAAGCTCTACCCCTCCAGTTGTGCCGTTCATGTAAATTTTAGCATCGTTGCCTCGTGAGCTGTTACACTAGTACTTTACTTTTCTCTGAGCTCACCTCCACCCATATGCTCCCAGCCCTGTTCTCAGTCTGTCGAAAGAATCGTGCAGCTCTGTGTTACTCCGCCCATGAGAGAATATGGAACTAGTTTAAGTTAAAAACTATGAGTTTTGCTACATCATAAATATAATTTTTTAAAATATAAAAGCAGACAAGTAAAAACACAACACCCAATGTGTTTGGAAGAGCACAAAGTTTTTGGTTGATTTAAAACCTTCATCAGGCTGAAAGATTGGCCACTGTAAGTAAAAACCAAACACAAGAGTGAAAACACGCCCCTGATCACATGCAACATGCACTGACATGGTTGAACACTCTCTCACCCACCCTTTGTGTGGTGTGTGTGTGTGTGTTGTGTGTGAGACTGCCTTGACATACTTGAGGTGAAGACTTGCACAGCTGTGCTGTGAATGGCCATGTTTTTTCTGTGCGCATTTGTTCAAGGTTGTTTACAAAATGGGCGGTCAGTGAAACGTTGCCAATTTGTTTGCATTTGAAGAGACGACTGCAACATCACAGCAGAACACATGTATGGATACAGACACATGCCCGGTACTTCAGGCAAGTCATGGGGTGTTCACTGATGAAATATATACGAATTGTTTTGAAGGGGTTGTGTTGTTTCAGATTATAATTATTATTATGTCACAAGCGCTTGTAATCAGAAAATCATTTTTGTAACAAGATTATATAATAATTATGCCACCGATGACCCCCACATTGCTGTGGAAAACCAAATTCTGATGGCCAACATGCAAACAACACATTTGGAAAGTTAACAAACTTGCGAAAGATACTGTACCTCATACATAAACATTCTTTCCGTTGTTAGTTGTCAGATAATTCTATTCACAGTTGACCAGCCCGCCAGGGCGCAAGTGGTTAGGTTAGCGCCTTGGTTTACGGACTGGAATGGTCGTGGGTTCGATTCCGCATGGGAAGGGAGGTGTCATATGGGGATAGATACTGGGAGTCGGGAGCCGCCGCCCACCCAGAGTGATGTGCTGTGGGCTCAGTGAAAACTGGGACCAACAGGCGAGCTTCAATCCACTTAACAGACGAGTTTGAGAGTGTTCTCAAATTACTCTGACCACCGCAGGTGCTGTACTCTCGGGCCCGTTGAAACCGCCGGTATAATTAATGATAGTAAGCGTGAAGTACAAGACCGCGGTGTCAAGGGTTGTCCAAATATGGCATATGCACTTCCACAGCAGCATAATTACATCATCCTCATTGGCATTAGAGCATCATCAGAGTGAATAAAAATTGACTCTGGATTCGTGGAGCCAAGTTTCGAGCTGGGTGTTTCTCATGGTAGCCCTCCAATTCGGTTACCCATACACTCTGTGCCTGGGTGAGTTTGTGTCAATGCCTTTGGGTTGAGTTTCGCGGGGACGTCGTTGGGAGGACTTTGTTTTGCCGACCTCGGGTGGCAACTCACGCAGTGCTTGCTCCGCGACTGAGCTAATATACTGTCTTAGTAGGGGCTTAGTAGGTGTGTCCTGCGTTGTTAGCTCAGAACAGGCACCATGAACACCATCCCCAAAGTGACGCCAGCACAGTGCAGGCCCCTCTGGCTGGTGCCCCACGCGGCCTGCTAGTGAATTGGCTCCCTGTGGACCCTCCGACTCTGGGGCATTAACATAACGAAACTGGGTAAGGCTGTCGGGGAGATGGAATAGCGGACGTGGGAACAGCAGGACGGGGGACGTCCACAGAAAGATGAGGCAGCAAAAAAAAAAAAAAAGTTTTTACAACAGTTACATTGATATCTTTAATTTTTGCAGATTTGTTTTAACACTGAACAGTTTGCAGCTTTCTGTGAATTTTTTGTGTGTGGTTTTCTGGATTTGTCACAAGTGTGTCTGGATGCAGAATTTTCAAATGCTATAACTTCAGAAGTTATTCATTAAACACAAATAAATCTGAATAACTTAAATCAACACAAAGAACAAAACTTCAAAATTTCAATGCATATCTGTTTCTTTTTAAAAAGGAATTTCTTCTTTTAAAAAAAAGGGGGTAAAAAAAAAAAATGAGAAACCGAAAAGAAAAACCAGCCTCCCTGACAAAGGGAAAACATACCTCCATGTAGTTGTGTAGCCTTGAAGTGACATACTGTCTTTTTTTCTGTCATCAATTTTTCACACAATTTCCCGTCACTAATTGGAGGGAAAAAAAAATGTAAATTTTAAGGGCCCCTATTTTAGCAATTTTAGTTTTTCCACCACACAAAATGCAGAGATGGTTGACTTTGTTACACTTCTGGCTCATCTTCATTTCAGTTCTATAACTCAGTGACACTTCACTCCAGTCACCAGACACTGAGAAAGAAACACTTGCTGTGAACAATATTGTAGTGCATTCATACACGTCACCATCGTCTACCTGTCTTCTTCAATCGTCAGCTGGTCTGACAACATTGTGCTGGCAATAGTTATCTTGTCACCCAGGACTGTCTGCTAACCATGTTTTAATGAGAAAATTGGGATATGACAATTAATGAATGCATTTCCTTGCTTTTGTTAAAATGTATCCACTATGAGCATTCCAAGTTAATGTTGATGTGTGTGTTCGATTTCATTTTACGTCTCTTCACAAAATGTGATATTAGACACATTAAGAAAAAAAAGAAAGTGGAGGGGAGGGGGGAGGAATTCTGGGAGTGGGGTAAGGGATTAATGTATTAATTAAATCTACACAGAACTGTAAGAAAATGTAAATACAAATAATTCTTGAGTACAGAATAATAAAAATCCCAATTTCTAACAGAATCTAACGAATGAACAATAAAACTATTTGTAACCGTAACCAACGAGAGAAAATCTAAACCGCAGAATGATAATGTCTTTAAAGTCCATAATAATCACAACAATGAACCAGTTGGACTATGCAATAATGATTTGAAAAAATTATACTTCAGTAAAAGATCACTGAATATAGCTGATGACGATGCTGAGGTAGGAACAGGTATGTAACTTTTCAGCATACTGCATATCAATATAGGATCCAAAGTTATACTATGGCCACATATGCATGAAACATGTTCAACATATTTTGTCTTAACCCTTTAGTCCCCGATCCGGCCGCAGCCGACAGTAACGGCAGCTGCCGCTAGATTCCAATACGACAACAGCCGACAGTTGGTGCTGCCCACGTGGGCAGTACTTTTCCATCACACACAGACCTCGTGGTTTTCACACTATGTGTCTGAAAATTGGGGTGAGGGGGATGCAGGAGGGTGTCAGAGGTGTGCCATGATAAATTTAGAACCACTAACATGCGTGTATGGGAGGGAAGGAAGAAATAACACAGCGACCGGAACGCGTTTCATTGTGCTGCGTGGCGGAAAAAAATGGCGTTTTCTTTATAGCACATGATTCATCTGATTAGCCATAACGATAAATTGAATGTTATTGTCTGAAGTAGAAACATTTGAACGAGAATTGTTAAGTGAGTCCGATATTAAAACGCTTACGAGGAAGAGAGGAAGGAAAGCTGCAGTTAGGGAGAAAGAGTGAGCCAGAAAATAGTGCTACAGGCATATTCCTGACCGTGGCTAACACACACAACTGTGGAGAAATTTGACCTCCTGGCCAGTCCGCGGCATAGACGCCTGAAAACGATGCCTTTTGACTGTTTTCTCATTATTACCACACTTTTGCTTTGAAACTGCAATGGCAGAAACGAACAGATCTATATATGTCGATAACAAAAATAGCAAGAAGGAAAATAAAATAGGTCTCCCGTCTGCCAAGGTTGACAGGTGAGAGCAATGGGTACACCCCCCCCCCCCACACACACACATCCATAGTTTGTGCTTTTTGTGATGTGATGTACCCTTGCCACCACTACACTACTTTAGAGACTAACCAACATTAAAAATTTTGTAGGGTTACAGAAGTTCTGTGTTGTTTCGAATTTGTCACACCTGTGCTGGACAGGTGACAGTCATGAAACAATAATAACACTCTGTACACTTAACAAACTTGTTGGTAGCACACCAGATATGAAAGTACAGTATAAAGGTCACATGTTGATTGAATATGACTTTTTTCAAAAGAAAAAAAAGTTAAACAAAACTCTGTCTCCTCAAGACATACCAAAAAACAACGGGTGCTATGGGACATTGTGTGACACATCCTTGAAGTACTATTGCACATAACTATTCTTTTTTTTTTGGTAAAGAAATTTTTGTTTCCTTTTTTTTTTAAAAACCCTGTTTTTAAAAAAAAATTTTTTTTTTTTTTTGGGTTTTCTTGGGGTAAAAAAACCCGAAATTTGGATTTATTTAAAAACCCAAATAAATATCGTAAATTTAAAGATCTTACACAAAGAAAAAAACATCAAATTTCAATCCCGTACGTTCTTGTTTTAAAAAGTGACTCTTCTAAAAAGAAAATGGTGGTAAAAAATGAAAGTGGGGAAACTGTGAAAAGAAAAAAGCTTTGCACTGACAAGGAAGCATGCCTCCTGAGTTGTTAGTCCTTGAAGTGACATGAGCGTCTTTAGCTTCGGTCTCATCTTATTACAAAATTTCTGTCACTAATAGGGAAAAAAATTTTTAAAGGCTGGGGCCCGATTCAGTAGCAGATTAGAAATTATTCCATCCGGGACGCAAAATGCAGAGATGGTTGACTTTTTTACACTTCTGGCTCATCTTCATTCAGTTCTAAAAACTCATGACACTTCACCCAGTCACACGACACTAGAAAGAAACACTTGCTGGAACATATTTAGTGTTATACACGTCACCATCTCTCCTGTCTTCTTCAATGGTCAGCTGTCTGACAACATTGTGCGGCTTAGTTATCTTGTCCCAGGACTGTCTGCTAACCATTTTAATTAAGAAAATTAATGCATTTCCTTGCTTTTGTTAAAATGTATCCAGTATGAGCATTCCAAGTTAATGTTGATGTGTGTGTTCGATTTCATTTTACGTCTCTTCACAAAATGTGATATTAGACACATTAAGAAAAAAAAGAAAGTGGAGGGGGGGGAGGAATTCTGGGAGTGGGGTAAGGGATTAATGTATTAATTAGTTCTACACAGAACTGTAAGAAATGTAAACACAAATAATTCTTGAGTACAGAATAATAAAAATCCCAATTTCTAACAGAATCTAACGAATGAACAATAAAACTATTTGTAACCGTAACCAACGAGAGAAAATCTAAACCGCAGAAGGATAATGTCTTTAAAGTCCATAATAATCATAACAATGAACCAGTTGGACTATGCAATAATGATTTGAAAAAATTATACTTCAGTAAAAGTCACTGAATATGGATGACGATGTGAGGTAGGAAACAGGTATGAAAATTTTTCAGATACTGCATATCAATATAGGACCCAAAGTTATACTATGGCCAAAATATCCCTGAAACATGTTCAACATATTTGTCTTAAAACAATTCAATTCCATCTACCCAAACCAGAGGAAAAACCAAATTTTTTTTACATGATAAAAATTGGTTTTAAAATATTTTAACAAAACGCTCATATTTTACCATTCTTCATATACATTTAGACAACCAAGTCTCTTTTTTTCACATGGAATAACTTTTGCTGTGCTTTTTGCACGATTTGATAACATTGATTGGGTGTAGTGACAAGTGGAGTTTTAATGTTGCCACGTCGTTAAATTTTTTGGCCCCTTTTTTTGCTAAAGGTCTTGAAACCTTTTCATTGTGAATACACCACAGTGAGATGGAATCCAACAAAAAGTTATATCTGTGCCTTTTAAGGTGAGGAGATGAATGAAATGACAAATCTCTATGACAAGTTCAGATCTAACTTTTGTTTGCATAGAGCTGATGGCTTGAATTACTGATTTGAATCAACCAAAAAATATTAAAAAAAAACTTTTGAAATGATTAAAAAATTAATGCCTTAGTATAGCTACGAGTTCTGCTGTAAAAATGAAATATTCTCCCCAAGATGAAACGATTTTTGGGGGTTTTAAAACTGGTATAGTGTATGCAGCACCAGCATTTTGTTTAAAACTGATCCATCGTAAAAACTTTAATGGTGTGAATTATGTTCTTTCCAATGATTTTGCTTTAAGAAATTTATATTACAAATTTTTTAGAAGTAATAAATGTGTAAACTGCGCTCTTTTGAGTTCCCCAATTGGAAGTGGGGATATTCCTCTCCTTTAGCAAATTTTGTAATATGGGGTTTAATCCAGCATTTATACAAGTTTGAGACGTGTATGTACCCTAGTTTGGTGTTAGAGGATATCATTCTTGCTCCTATTCGGAAATCTCTATCAGACTTCAGATTTATTGTCCTGGTTTGCAAATCATTGTTTTAACATTTGTATTCTGAGGACAAATGTTCAACATGCTATCCTTTGGGTTGCTTTTATTATTGGTAAAATTCCACATGCGCTATATGTGTTTATACAGGAGGCATGAACTGGTTAGACTAACGAGCCACTAGTTTGTATGTCTACAGTCTTTACTTTTTAGAGTTTTCTTGAAAGATATTCTGGTGCCCATAAAAAAAATAGCTTCTTGGGCTACGTCACTTTTGACGGAACTAAAAAATGTTGACAAAGGTGCTGTAATGGTCAGCATATCCTGACACCATGACTGTTTTGCCATTAACTTTCAGAAATGTTTAACATTTGTCCGTGCTGTGCTTTATTCAGAATGATGACTCATCGTGGTTGGTTTTCCATGTCAGTTTTGTTCTGTAAGTAAAACTCCCAAGAAAAGTTGACTATTTGCTTGTATTCTTAAAATTCCATTATCTTTTCGAAAAGAAAAAACTGGGCATTATTGTAGGATTTGATCCATTATTAAAAAGCATCATGTGTGTTTTTTCACCTGTAGCAGGTAAACTAATTTGCATTATATAGTTTGATTACCATAATCAAGTTCATGTTTTGATCACCTTTTTGATTTTGTAATTCAAGGATTCTGGTAGGTTGTATTCTTTTTCTTGCTACCTTCAGCACATTACATATTTCATCGCCGTCTTCGAGTCTAATGTCGGACATGCTTAGATAATGCTTGGCAAGTCATGCATTTAAGGATTGTTTGTTGAATAATAAAGGAGGCAATAAACTGACCCTTGGGATATGCTCCATTTGAGGACTTTATAGATGAAATATGTTAGTCCCTTTTCTAGTTCTAAGTTGTTTCCAGAAAATCTTTTATAAAGTTGTTAACTTACTTATTATATATGGCCCTGCAGATCATCCAATAGTTTTCAGGTTTATTACAACAATCGTGAGTGCGTTATTGGGCGGGGAAGGCTTTTTGGTACATCAACAATAGGTTTCCATATAAGACATGTTATCGTCTGGCAATACCTGGATTACTTTGTTATTTGATGTGGTAGTTTTGAACATGATAATAATAATATATATGGAATTTTTATAGCGCTGAATCTTGTATTTAAAAAACAAATAGAAGCGCTTTGCACCAATCTTTTACAGGGCATGCAACTCTCCTTAAACATAATGAACAACAGATTTCAAATCCATGCGCATGCACGTACGCACGCGCACGCATGCACGCACGCACACACACACACACACACACACACATGGAACAACATTTAGAAGGTGAAAGATGCTGTTGAAAATTAGGGACAGATATGTGGGGGGAAAGTCTCAGGTAGGAAATAAGTGTGTTTTGAGGCTGGATTTGAAGGTATCAAGTGAAGGCTTTTGGCGAAGTGAAAGAGGGAGGTCATTCCAGGTGGATGGACCAGAAACAGAGGAGGAGCGATGGCCAACAGTGGTTTGTTTGAATCTGGGTGTGCACAAAGTATCTGCGGCTGAACGAAGGGAACGGGATGGAGTGTACAGGTGAAGACAGTTTACAGAGATAAGAGGGTGCAGATTTGTGGAGACATTTGAAACAGAGGGTATTGATTTTATACTCCAGTCTTTGTGAGATAGGCAGCCAGTGAAGAGATCGCAGAAGAGGAGTGATGTGTTCAGATTTTTCTTTCTTAGGACCAGTCGAGCTGCAGAGTTTTGTATGCGTTGAAGAGAGTGGATAGATGATGCTGGTAGGCCAGTCAAAAGAGAATTACAGTAGTCTAAACGTGAAAGAATGAGAGATGTGACAAGCTTGGAAGTTGGATCAGTGGACAGATACTTGCGAATCGCGCTTATGCGCCGTAATTGATAGTAGCAAGACTGGCAGGTCTTGGTGATGAATTTTTTCATAGAGAGTGTGTTGTCAAGAACTACTCCTAAATACTTCACAGAATTGGACAAAGGAACTGACGTATTGCCGAATTCAAATTGAAGTTTTTGCGATAGAGGAAAGTTTATGTTGGGCCCCTATGAGCATGGCTTCGGTTTTATCGGCATTAAGTTGTAACTTGTTCTGAGTCATCCAGTTTTGAATGTCTTGAAGGCAGTAGGACATATTTGTCAGGAGGTGAAGGCAAGTTTTCAACAGTATCGCTGCACTGAAGCTGAGTATCATCGGCATAGAAATGATGATCAATAGGGTGGTTGTTTATTATATGTGAGAGTGGACCCGTGTAGAGAGTAAAGAGAACAGGGCCCAGGACTGATCCCTGCGGGACTCCACATTCCATTTCGACAGGTTTTGATTGAATTTTTGTTTACAATAACTTTCTGGGAACCGGTCTGTGAGGTATGAAGTAAACCAGGTGAGGGCTGTGCCGTTAATACCAAATGTATTTTGGAGGCGAGAAAGAAGAATTGAGTGATCTATGGTATCAAAGGCTGCAGATAAGTCAAGAAGAGTGAGGAGGGAGATTTTTCCTGCATCAGAAGCAAGTAGAAGTGTATCTAAAGTGTGGACTAGGGTGGTTTCGGTGTTGTGGTTGGGGCAATAGGCAGACTGAAAAGTGGGAAGAAGATCATTGGAATGAAGGTGACTGTTGAGCTGTTTGAGAACGGGCTTTTTCTAGTACTTTAGAGACAAGGGTAAGTTTGAGACAGGCCTATAATTCTTCAGATGTTGGGGATCGAGGTCGTGCTTTTTCAGTAGAGGTGTGACTATTGCTGTTTTAAGAGCTGATGGAAATTTCTGACTGAAGAGATGAGTTTACTATTTTAGTGATAATAGGCACAAGTTGTGGAAGGCATTGTGAGAAAACAGGAGCAGGTATAGGATCAAGGTCGCATGATTTTATAGTCATTTCCTTCAGAATTGTCATGATTTCTTTTTCACTTGTGGGATGGAAGGAAAAGAGAGGAGTGCCAGTGAACTGGGGATCAGGAGGCGCAGGCTGGAATTGAGTCTGATCCAGTCTGGAGCATATGTTTCGAACTTTGTCTGAAAAGAAGGCAGAAAATATGGATGGAAGTTCAGACAGGCTGTGGGTGTTAGGCAGAGGAGTTGTTTTTGCAGATCCAAGGAGATTTGAGGTGATGGAAAAAAGAGATTTTATGGATGTAGCACAGAGAACTTGGGAAGAGTAGTAGTCTGTCTTTGCTGAATGGATTAAGAGTTTGACTTTGTTTATTTGTTTTCGGAAAAGCTGTTTATTGATTTCGGTTTTTGACTTCCGCCACTGCCATTCTAGTTGCCGGCGTTTGTGCTTCGCTATCAAGATGTCTTGGGTATACCATGGCGCACAGGGTCTGTCAGGGAGGAGATGATCAGTAGGAGGTGCATGCTCATCAAGCAATTGGCGGAGAATAGTGTTATAGTGATCAGAGAGGTCAGTGTGGTCAGACGTTTGTGAAAAACGTTCGGAAGCTTGTGAAGAGAAGGTATGAATGTCTAAGGCCTTAAGATTGCGACGAGTAACATATTTCTTCTTTCTGACAGGCTTTGTGATGTTGAGATGGAAAAGAATGGCGGAATGATCAGAATGCAGTTCGTCGGTGACAGAAACAGATGTGACAAGACTGAATGAAGCATTAGTAATCAGCCAGTCTAAAATATGACCAGGTCTGTGCGTTGCTTCGTTTACCTGTTGAGAGAGAGAATGGTTGGACAGAGAA
This sequence comes from Rapana venosa, assembly GCA_028751875.1. NCBI lineage: Eukaryota > Metazoa > Mollusca > Gastropoda > Neogastropoda > Muricidae > Rapana > Rapana venosa. The sequence goes on along the minus strand of JAQIHA010000239.1, from coordinate 2,027 downwards.
AGAGAAAGACGTTTGACATCTGGAGAAGACTGGTTGTCAAAATGGAAGTTGAAGTCACCAAGAATTATAAGTTTAGTGGGAGAGAGGCTGTAGTGGTCGAGGAGTGACTGGAATTCTTGGTGAAAAAGAGAAGATGTTAGGTTGTTTGTAGTTTTTGTTCCATGGTGTGCTGTCTGTTCTTTCCAGGCACCCAAACACAGCCTGTGGACTGTTGACATCAGATGTATCTCACTGCGATCAGTGACAGACTTGCCAGTGACAGCCAACTAGTGGACCAACTGCATATTCCTTTCTGGAGTCAGAGGCCCCTCAACCCTCTCCTGGCTGCTTCCTTCTCCTCCAAAGTCATGGGCCTTCTGATCACACAGAAGAGAGAAATGGTAAGCAGCTGTAGCCATGGGTTTCTTTCTTTTTCCCCTTGCGAGTTTGGAGTTCATCCGTCATTTTCCTTCCGTTTTTAAACGGAATTCTGTTTTGGCAATTTTCAGATTTTTTTTGGAGGGGACAGTACTGATCTTATTGACTTACTGTTTTGTAATTTCATTTTTGTGTCATTTTTGGGGGGTGATAAACTGTTCACTTTTTATAATCTGTTCATATTTGGATATCTTCATGCTGAATTATTTGTTTATGCAATAAAAAGTTCAGAATGAGAGGAACAGAGACTATTAATTTTGTAGGGTGCATTTAGATACATAGCTGCCAACCATTTCCTTTTTTCCCCAGAACTTAGCTGCAATTCTGGTTTTCACCATGTAAAAAAAATCACCAGGGAAAACTGCAGTAGGACGTCTGCAGGCGTGCTGGTTTCCAGTACTGATCACCACGTCAGAGAACAGTGCAGATCAGAAGGGTGTTCTCAAAACAAGGATTCTCCATACATCAGTCAGTCTTCTGCTGCATTCTGTGCCAGTGCAGTTGTCAACTTTGGCCTGGCAGACAAAATGTCATTACTGCACATGAGAAGAGCAGAGTTGTTTACCTCTGAGTTTGGTGTACATAGCAGTTCTGATTTCAGCTGATGAAAGCAGAGTTCAGATTTGAAGACGAGATGACTGAAGTAGCAACAAATAGAATCGTGAAGAGCCGACAAAGTCTGGCCCTGATTTGACAGGTGCTCAGCACTCTCTCTCCTAAGTCAGCATTGTACTTTGTCAGTGTACACACACACACACACACCCCACCACCACCCCACACACACACCACAACACACACACTCACACACACACACACACACACAACACACAGTGACACACACACCTACACTTCATGTGACAAAACAAACTTTCAGTCACACATAAGCATATCCTTTTCTCCTACTTTTCTCCCTATCTGTCTCCCTTCGTCTAATATCACTTACAGTGAAAAGTTGTTAAATCGAAAGAACAACATCTTTCTACTTTCAGTTTCCACCTACAGCCATTTCATTTCAAAAAGCAAACTCACCCCCATGAAATTCTGGTTTTGGAATTGAAGGTTGGCAGCTATGCTAGATTTTTCACACTATGGAAAGTTTGAACTTTGTATGCAATACCCCAAATATTCACTATGCAGATGATGTTGCAAATGATGATGTTGCACATTCCCCAGCTTAACACTCTGGGGGTCACCCAGAACATGCACTCTGACTCACTCATCCCACCTGGGAATCACTGTGAGATTGAAATTGCACACTGCATGAGGAGTTGACGTGTGTGACTGTTTTTAAATACCTCGCCATATAGGCAGCCATACTCTGACTTCAGAGGATTTTCGAGAGTGCAGGTTGTTATGTGAAGAGCTTGTCGTGGCTGAAGGCAATCTCAACACATGTTACAACATAACAACATTGTAGTGTAGGCCTTGGCAGTGAGCTGACCTCAGTCACTGACACAGCTTTTGGCCTGGGCCAAATGTGGCAAAGAAGAGTGACAGAAGCAGTGACCGTGGTTGTGTGTGCAGGTTGACAGTTGGCCTCTGTGGAGGGGATGGCACGCCTTGGAGCCGTCTCCGCCCCCAAAGCTACGTAGCCGCACCCGATGAAGGAC
>JAQIHA010000238.1:10000-12500 GCA_028751875.1 Rapana venosa | reverse complement strand
TTGTTTGTTTGCTGTCTTGTTTGCTGTTTTGTTTGGTTGCTGTTTTGTTTGGTTGATGTCTTGTTTGTTCGGTTGGTTGTTTTTTTACTTGTCTTTTGTTTTGTTTGTTTGTCTCCGCCACCCCCGCCTCCCCCCCCCCCCCTACCCCCGCACACACACACTACTCTTGATTTTGTTCCCTTTTGGGGGGGAGGCAGGCGGGGGGGGGGGAGGGGTGCTACTTTATATTTGTTTGTCTATCTTTCTTAGAGTTTGTGTTTCTTTCCTCGTTTGCTTCGCTGTTGGTTTGGGGTGGGTTTGTTTTTTTTTCGTTTTCCTCCCTTCCTTCTTTCTTGCTATTTAGTTCAGTCATTCAATTATCATTTTGTCGGGTTTGATTTTTGTTTGTTTGTTCTTTCTTTCACTTTTTTCCTTCTTTCAAAATTGTTCTTGGTCAGTTTTCTTCCTTCCTTCCTGCCTTCCTACTTGTTACTTTCTTTCCATCATTCTCTCAATAATTTTCTCTCTGCCTTTTTTTTTCTTTCTTTCATTTCGTGTTGTTTCTTTTTAGCTTGTCTCTCTCTTTCTTGCAGGCTCTTTTTTCGTGGTTTTTTTTTTTTTTTGGGGGGGGAGGGGGTACTTTTATTTCTTTTACTTCTCTCTTTCTTCTTTTCCTCCTCTCTTTTCTCCCCCCCCCCCCCCCCCCCCCTCCACACACACACACACACACGTTCATTCTTTCGTAGTTTATTTCCTTCTTTCTTATTTTTTCCTGTCTTTCCTTCCTTGCTTTCCTTTTTCGTTAAAATTTCTTCCTTCCTTTTTATTCCATATTATATCAGTAGCAATGACATATTTCTTCTTCGTTGTTGTCGAACGCTTAGACAGCAACTATTGTTGTCTTGTCACATGAGCGAAAAATGCGCTGCGCTGCCGTTAAGCGCCTGACAAGTCAGGCCCAGCGCATCTGACTTCGGCAGTGGGAGATAACTGTTATCTTTTAAGTCTTTTTCTTTTTTTAAAGAATGACAAGAGAACAGACCGAGAATTCAGAAAACAGACAAGAAGAAGGTTGTGACAGGAAGAAAAAAGGAACAAGGCAGAAACGAAGAGAGGGATAGAAAAGAGGGAACTCCAAGCACAGAATTTCCAGAAGGTGGGGATACTGTTTATACTGACAGGCCCCTACCCCGGTATCCCCACAAGGAAGCGATGGGGATAGAAAAGAGGGAAATCTCTCTCGCTCTCTCTCTCTCTTTCTCTCCTCTCTCTCTCTCTCTCTCTCTCTCTCTCCTCTCTCTCTCTCTCTCTCTCTCCTCTCTCTCTCTCCTCTCTCTCTCTCTCTCTCTCTCCCTCTCTCTCTCTCTCTCTTCTCTCCCTCTCTCTCTCCTCTCTCTCTCTCTCTCTCCTCTCTCTCTCTCTCTCTCCTCTCTCTCTCTCCTCTCCTCTCCTCTCCCTCTCTCTCTCTCCTCCCTCTCTCTCCCTCTCTCTCTCTCTCCCTCTCCTCTCTCTCTCTCTCCTCTCTCTCTCTTTCCCCTCTCTCTCTCCCTCTCTTCTTCTCCCTCTCTCTCTCCCCTCTTCTCTCCCTCCTCTCTCTCTCCCCCTCTCTCTCTCCCCTCTCTCTTTCCCCCTCTCTTCTTCTCCCTCTCCTCTCTCCTCTCTCTCTCCCCCTCCTCTCGCTATATGGCTTGATTGCTTGCACATATATACTTTTCATTATTTTCATTGTTCTCTCTCTCCCTTAACCACACCTATCCACTGTCTCGCTTCTCTCTCCCACCTCTCTCCTCTCTCTTTCTCTCTCCCTTCCTCTCCCCTCTCTCTCTCTCTTTCTCTCTCTCTCTGTCTGTCATCTCAAGCTATAATAGTTATAATATAAATACCGACCACGACAACAGACTAAAGCTAACTGACAGTAATGCCGCAATCTCACCACAGCTGTCACCATCAGTTCCTACTGATAACACTACTCGCTTACATAACAATAATAATAATAATAATAATAATAATAATGATAATAATAATAATAATAATAATGATAATAATAATAATAATAATAATAACGTATGGGATTTATATAGCGCTGAATCTTGTAAAGTAAACAAATCAAAGCGCTATATCAATACATCCTAGATATCACTGTCTTTGTCTCTTTCTGTCTGTCTGTCTGTCTGTCTGTCTGCTTGGCTGGCTGCCTTTCTGTCTGTCTGTCTGTCTGTCTGCCATTCTGTCTGTCTTTCAACACCATCTGTTGTCACTAATAAGACTTCATTCTTTACAGGTGGTTATATCATTCATCTAAGATATTCCTGTCTGTCTGTCTGTCTGTCTGTCTGTCATTCTGTCTGTCCGTCTGCCTGTTAACACCATCTGTTGTTATTGATAAGACTTCATGACTTACAAGTGATTATATGAATTCGTCTAAGATATTATTGTCTGTCTGCCTGTCTATCTGTCTGTCTGTCTGTCATTTTGTCTGTCTCTCTGTAAACACCATCTGTTGTCACTAATATGCCTTCAT
>JAQIHA010000238.1:2500-5000 GCA_028751875.1 Rapana venosa | reverse complement strand
CATATTTTTTGGGGAGAGGATTTTGGTTTCTAAGTATTTTAAGGGGAATTCGTGGACGATTATTTCCATTATTTTTAGAACAGAAAGATTTCATTTTAAAATGGCAGTTTCTGCAATTTAGAATGCATAAAACTTGTCAAAATTGATTTAGATTTGTCTGGTGAAAGTTCATGTGCTTGCCAGTCTGTTTGATTGTTTCATTCGTCTTTCTTTCTTTGTTTCTTTGTTCTGTCTTTCCTTCGTTTTAGTTTTTCGTCTGTTGTTTTCTTCTTTTTTCTTCCCTTTTGCTCCTGTGTTTCTTTTTTTTTCCCCTTCCTCTTTCCCTCCCTTCCTTCAATCCTTTCTTTGTTTGTTTCTTTTCTTATTTGTCCTTTCATTTTGTCTTTCGTTCTTTCTTTCTCTCCTGTTTTATTTTTCTCGTGCTTTCTTTCTATGTTTATTTTGTTCTTTCGTTCGTTCTCTTTTTCTTTATTACTTTTTTGTGTTCGTTCGATTTATCGGTTTCTTTCTTTCCACTGTTCTGTACACCTCTCTTTCTTTCTATCCTTTCTTTCTCTCTATCCTTTCTGTCTTCCTATCCTTTCTTTCTATCCTTCTTTGTTCTTTCTTTCCATCTTTCTTCCTTCCACGTTTCTTCCTTCCTTTTTTGTTTCCTCTTTTCTTTCTTTCTTTCATTCTTTCCACCTTTCTTTCTTTTGCTCTCTCTCTCTCTCTCTCTCTCTCTCTCTCTCTCTCTCTCTCTCTCTCTCTCTCTCTCTCTCTCTCTCTCTCTCTCTCTGTGTCTCTCTTTTCTCTGTCTGTCTGTCTGTCTCTCTCTCTCTTTCTTTTTCTTTCTCTCTTTCTTTTGTTTTTCTCCATCTTTCTTTCCTTCTTCCTCCACCTCCTCCAAAACCGCCACCACCACTATATTAAAACCGATAGTAATGACAGACAGGCTGACAGAAAAGAAGACCTCTCTTTCCGACAACAGCTGTCAACACCCAATCGCCGTGTTAACAACTGTCAACACCATCTGTTGTCGCCCACAAGACTTCATCATCACCGTCATCTGCAGAGCATCCTGCCCACACGTTAAATCCTGTTCCGCTTTTCGTAAGAGTAGGCCATTGTGTGCCGGTGGGAACAGATGACAGAATTCACAAAACGGCATACACACGGGGACTGGCTGTAAAAAAGCACATAAGTGCTTATTCCATTATCCTCGATATAAAAGATTTTTTTTTTAAATCATCGTCAACAACTGGGTGGGTTGGTGGTCCAGACCTAACGCCTTTTCACCTTCAAAGTATCCGTTAAAACACTTTCCGCTTTTCGGAAGAGTAGGCCATTGTGTGCCGATGGGAACGGATGGCAACATTCACAAAAACTGCATACACACGCGGACTGGATGGGGTTAAAAAATAAGCACACGAGTGCTTATTCCATTATCCTCGAAATAAAAAGAAATAACAGAAAAAGAATATCCCTTAGTCCCTTGAACCGTGGGGGGCACCACTGAAGATTTTGCAACCAGCTTCCTCCATTCCCCGCAGTTTTCATCTTTCCGTAACAAATCGTTCCTTCCACTCAAGGTTACCAGTCCTCCACTCTCTGATGTTGTCTTCCCATCGTTTTCTCTGTCTGCCTCTTCTTCTTCGTCTCCCTCCTTGTACTGTTAGTTCCCTGTAGTAGGACAGTCTTGGCCAGTCCTGATGTTCGTGTGACGTGCCCGTACCACTTTAGTTTGCGTTTTTTTGTTTTTTTCCCCACTGAAGTCAGAGGTGGTTTAGAGGTAACGCACCTGGCTAAAAAGCGCAAATTTCGGGTTTTAAGTTTTGTGTGGATTTTTAAAAATTCTTTTTATATCGAGGATAATGGAATAAGCTATCATGTGCTTTTTTTACATCTAGTCTCCGTGTGTTTGCGGTTTTATGAATTCTGTAATCTGTTCCCACCAGCACACAATGGCCTACTCTTACAAAAAGCGGAACAGGACTTCACGTATGCGCAAGATGTTCTGCGTGCGTTCGCACACACGGGTCCTCGGTTTATAGTCTCATCCGAAGGACTTTTGGGGAGAGTGGAGTCTGCACTGATGTTAACTCCAGGGGAAAATATCCCCTTGAACGGGAATCGAACCCGAGTCGTCAGATTGCGAGCGCAATGTTCTAACCACTAGGCTATCCCGTCACGTCGGTGGTCTAGACGTAATACACCTGCCTAGAAAGCGAAAAAAGATCGGGTTCGAACTTTTGATGGCTCATGATTGCAATGCTCTAACCACTTAGACTATCTCGCCCCCCTCCCTCTCATTCCCCACCCTCTCTCACCTCTTACCTCACCTATCCCTTAGTGCCTTGGACCGTGGGGGGTGGGGGCATCACTGAAGATTTTGCAACCAGCTTCCTCCACTCCTAGCGGTCCTCTGCTTTCCGTTAGCGATTCGTTCCTTCCACTCAAGGTTACCAGTCCTCCACTCTCTCTCTCTCTCTCTCTCTCTCTCTCTCTCTCTCTCTCTCTC
>JAQIHA010000237.1:0-14708 GCA_028751875.1 Rapana venosa | reverse complement strand
CCCGCGTCAGAATCAGATGGGATTGGATGTGTCCTTGTTGTCGGAAACCATTGTGTGGATGTGGATGTGATCCCTGCGGTTTCAGAAGTCATGATGTGGATGTGGTCCCTGCAGTGTCAGAAATCATGATGTGGATGTGGTCCCTGCAGTGTCAAAAGTCATGATGATGATGTGTATGTTGCCTCGGCTGTGTCAGAAGTCATGATGTGGATGTGGTTGTGGTACCTGCAGCGTCAGAAGTCATGATGTGGATGTGGATGTTGTTCCTGCGGTGTCAGAAGTCATGATGTGGATGTGGTCATTGCAGTGTCTTTAGTCATGATGTGGATGTGGATGTGGTCCCTGCGGTTTCAGAATGCATGATATGGATGTGGTTGTGGCCCCTGCAGTGTCAGAAGTCATAGTGTGGATGTCGATGTGGTTCCTGCAGTGTCAGAAGTCAAGATGTGGATGTGGATGTGGTTCCTGCAGTGTCAGAAGTCATGATGTGGATGTGGTCCCTGCATTGTCGGGGGTCATGATGTGGATTCAGATTCAGATTCAGATTCAGATTCAGATTCAGAATATTTTATTGCCATTTAAATCATGTAGACTTATTTGACACAACAAAAACATCAACTATAATTATTATCTATTTTGGCTAAAAGTGATGTACACTAAAAACATGTTGTATTTTACTTCTCTTTTTCTCTCTTTTCAAAACACTCATAACCCCTATCTGATGAATCTGCTGATATATATCAACTGTGTTTAAAGTCACTTAATTTATGTACACAGTTTTTTGCGTTCTTTGTCTTTCGTTTTGTTTTTTAATAACAAATTATTTCTGATTCTCATATAAAAGCATTCATCAAGTAAATGAAATTAAATCTTAAATTTTTTGTTACAGTGTCTACATTTTCTGTCCTTTGGATTTTTTTTGGTGTCTCCCTTTCTCTATCATTAAATTGTGACAGCTTGTGCGAAATTTACAATATGTCTTTTATGAGTTTTGTTTTCATAGTTTACTAAGTATGGTTCCAATCTGTATTCTTTGGTAGCAAAATCATAAAAATTTAGTTTTGCAAATTCTTTCTTTTGGTAGATCCAAATTTTTTATAATGTCCTAATTTTTCTTCTAACAGCATAACTAAAACCGATGAACATTAAGAGTGCTTTGGTTCTTCCAACTTTGTTTGAATCCAATTGTGTACAGAATATTTTTCACGGGTGTTTATCCATTTACGTGTGTATTATTCGATACAAATAATCGATACTATTCTAATATAAGAGTCGGTTTTTGATTCTGTCAAATGAATCCAAAAGGATATTATTGGCATATGATTTTAAGGGTCGGGGAAATCTCCCTAATTCACCCAAAGTGGGTATTTACAATGCTTTTTTATGAACTCCTATCATTTGTTTAAAAAAATTTTACATGGAAATTCATACAAAAAACTGATTGGATAGCATGCCTTGAACAGTTTATCAATTTTAAAACTCTGTTCCCCATTAAAAAAAAAAAGGAACCAAAACTTCTGCTCCATAGGTTAAAACAGGGGTTATCAGTGAGTCGAATAAACGCATTTTTATAGTAGTCTTAAATTTTGTCCATGAATTGCTTTTTTTAAAAGGCGTATATTGCTTTGTTGCTTGTTTTACTAAATGTTCTTGTGTTGCTTGAAATTTCCCGTTCAGATGAAAACGACACCTAGATATTTATAAGTTTTCTGTTTCAATTACATGCTCTCCACATTTAAAATAAATTTTGGAATTTTTAGGAGGTGATCTCGTAAAGACTATTCCCTTTGTTTTTGTTTTGTTTATCTTTAAACCCCAATTTAAAACCCGTATTCTTGCAGTTTGTTCAGTTTAGTTTGAAGACCTATTTTGGTTGTTGATAGCAATGCCAGGTCATCAGCATAAGTAAACAAGGAATTCTGTCTTTTGCGGTTATTTTGGCGAATTTTTTCTCATCAGTATATTGAACTAACTTTGACATATACATTAAATAAGGGGTAGAACTTAATGTATTTCCCTGATGTACCCCTTTTCTGACTATGATTTCATTGTGTGTTTGCCTGTATTTTTGTAAATATTGTTGCTTTTGGAATACATGTTTTTAATGACATAAAAGTTTTGCCTGTTTTTCCCTATTTCGTTTAACTTTATAAGAAGACCCCGTGCCACACATTATCAAACGCTTTCTGAAAATCTACAAAGCAGCAATAAAGTCTTTTAGTTTTACTTTCAGTACACTATCTATTAAATTGTTAATTTAGGAAGATATGGCCCGTTTTTCTGCATTGCTTTTCTGAAACCAGTTGTTCTTCTGACAATACTATTGTTATTTTCTAAATATTCAGAAATTCTATGGTTCAGTATTTGACAAAAAAAGTGTTCCAATAGTGTTTGTCAACGTTATTCCTCTGTAGTTTCTGGGTTGTATATGCATCCGTTTTTATAGATTGGGACATTCACTCCTACTTTCCATCACAGGGATATTACCCGTTTCTAATACTAAATTGAAAATATTCCGCATTATCTCTATAAATTAGATGAAACTGATTTGATCATTTCGTTTGTGATTCCATCTTTTCCGGGCGATTTGTTATTTTCAGCTTTTGATTGTTTTGTAATTTCCTCTGTTGTATTTGCTTATCTAGCAGTGGGTTTTTAGATACTTTTAATTATTAAACCTGATTTGACTTGCTTTTTTGTGGTCTGGATCTATTTTCGGTTCTTTACCAAAAAGTGTTTTTAAGTGTTCATCCATTTACTGCTACTAATAGATTTGATGTTTTAATCCATCATCTTCGCTTTCTTTTAATTTTTGTAAAGTTTTCCACAATATACTCGGATCTTCGTCAATGGCATCATTGTAGCTGTGAAACTAGTGAATTTTTGAAGATTTTCTTTTTCTTTTTTATTAAAGTATTATATTGTTTTCTTTTCATAAAGTATTTTTCTCGAAGTTCAGGTTTATACGGAGTTCTATTTATTGCATTTAGTAGAGACTTGACTTCTTTTCTTTTACTGTTACATTCCGAATCAAACCATTTTTTATTGTGTTTAATTTTCTTACCGGTTTTGACTTTCTGGTCTTCAAGTTAATTGTGCTACTTTGAGAAAGATATCAGCAGCTGTCTGGAATATTCAATTCGACGTTTGAGGAATCAGGCTGCTTTGTACATTGTTTTATTTGTTTTAATACTGTATTTGTTTCAGTTTTTATTTGTGTTATTGTGATTGTATTGCTGGTAGTAGAAGTGCCTTTTCAAATTGTCCTTTGGAATTTGTATCCCATACAAAAATGTGTTTGTTGTGGTGAATCTTTAGTAATTTTTCTTCCTGTTGTCTCTTACTATTTTGATAGACCTCTGCAAACGTTTTTTTTGTCTATATCTGGTATATCTATATCTAAATCTATGGACAATGATCAGAGTTTTCCATTAAATCTCTAACTTTCTATGTTCACCCTTTCATAAATGATTTGAACAAAAGAAATAATCCCCAACAACTACAACCTTGAGGTTGAAAGCATGTAAATCTACCCTGTAAATTCCTAATGTTCGGCCATTTAATATAATAAATTTATTTTCGGTACAAATATTAGTTAAAAGTCTACCATATTTGTGTACAATTCTATCCATTGAGCACCTTGATAGCATTGGTCATATTCATTTTCTTCAGGTAAATTGTAGTAACTTGGTTCTGGATCTATTTCTATAAAGTCAGTCAGTCTCCTGATCGCGCATTAGATCTCCCCACAGTATTATCTGACCTCTTTCAGACAAACTTTCTATGTCTTGTTCTAAATTTTCCATATTTTTTTGTGTAGAACTTTTCCAAAAGAAGAAAATTCGGGTGGGAAAATGTGCACATCCTATAAAAATATTCTTGTTTGATGATCTTAATGAGTTTTCCTGTATCATTTGCATCCACACAATATTGAACTATTTTTCGGGAACAATTTATACTTTTTCGATAATCTCCTTAATGAAAAAATGAAATACCCCTGAAGCACTGACAGATCTATTCTTTTTGGTCTGCAGTAGTGCACTGACATATATCCCCGGGAGAGTTACATCTTCTACAGATTTTTTATCTAAATGTGTTTCTTGTAAAAAATATTACATCGTATAATATCAACATGTCTTTTATTTGTACGTCATTTTAGTTTGTTTACATTAATTCCATCAACTTTCCATAGATACTTCTAATATTTCCACGATAATTTCTCATGTTTTACTCATTTGTTTTAAAAATCATTGTGAACACAGAGATCTTTTCAATGTGTAAAAAAACCATGTGCATATCATTTTAATGAATTGTGGTTGTTTCTTTTTCCCTTATAATTTCTCTAAATAGAAATGTTTTCCATTCTTATCATTGTTTAACTGTCTACTATACCAAAACAACACGGCAACAAACTACATAATCATTAAAATTTACATAATCAAGAGATTAATTTTACGTTAAGAGTGTATTCATATTTTAACTATTAATAAAAAAAAACTTGACAAATCTATCCATTGTATCCGAAAAAACAAAATTAGATATATTAAATGATATCATGTGTTCAAAAGACTTTAACTGGGACAGACTTTCTTTGGGTTAATATCACTGCACCAGACTGGTGTTTGTGTGTGTGTGTGTGTGTGTGTGTGTGTGTGTGTGTGTGTGTGTGTAGTTAGTTCTTCAGTTTAACGTCCTTCCACCAAAAAGTGATATCAGACGATTTTGTGTGTGTGTGTGTGTGTGTGTGTGTGTATGTGTGTGTGTGTGTGTGTGTGTGTGTGTGTGTGTGTGTGAGTGTGTGTTTGTGTGTGTGTGTGTGTGTGTTGTGTGTTGTGTGTGTGTGTGGTGTGTGTGTGCTGTGGCGTGTGTGTATGGGTTGTTATGAGAGGTGTATACGTCCGTGTATGTATGTGTGTGCATGTACGAGTGTGTGCGTGTGTGTATGTGCGTGCGAGCATGCGTGTGTGTATGTGTTTGTGTGTGTAAGTGTGTGTGTGTGTAAGTGTGTGTGAGTGAATGAGTGTGAGTATATGAGTGAAATTGTTGGCGTGTGTGAGTGTGTGTGTGTGTGTGTGTGTGTGTGTGTGTGTGTGTGTGTGTGTGTTGTGTGTGTGTGTGCGTGCGTGCGCGTGTGTACGTGTAAGTAAATATATCACAGAAATTGAGTTATGTAATGTGTGTTCCTGTAGGTGTGTGTGTGAGTGTGTGTGTGTGCGCGGCGCGCGCTTGTTTGCGTGTGAACATGCAAGTATGTGTGAGGGTCTTACGTGTGTGTGTGTGTATGTGTGTGTGTGTGTGTGTGTGTGTGTGGGGTGTGTGTGTGTGCGTGTGTGTGTGTGTGTGCCAGTAAATAGCCTAATCAACAAACAGTTATACAAAACTTAGGCCTTGCTAAAAAAAAACAAGTACCCCCCCCCCCCCCAAAAAAAAAAAAAAAAAAAAAAAAACCTTTAGGGGAATAAGCAAGAACATGTTTCTAAATCTTCAACCAGTCTTGGATAACAAATAGAACAAGAAAAACTCTGAAAACTAACAATAGGTACTATAACTAGCCAAAAAGTTTGGACTTTGGGAACGTAGATATTAGCACAAAGTATGGGGTAAAAAACACAGGGCATTAAGAGAGGTTTACAGAACATTCATTTAAATGATAAGCTTTAAAACAAGATGATCAATCACAGGAAGATACCGACTGGGCTGTGTACAAATATTCAGAAATTTTGCAAAGAAGTATATCATTGTTTAGGATGCTTTTAAGCGTTACAGATGATTCAAAAGTAAGGGATCTTTCAATTTATAGAAACGATTTCTTTAATTCTAGGACAACAAGTAGATGCCTGGCCGCTAATTTGTTTTCCACACATGCATATATATGTTCTTGCAGTATTTTGTGCGAAGAGCATTTAAACGAAATCTATAAGCCAAGCTTGATATATTTCTGGAAGCAGACATAGGTGACTTTGCACAGAAACGATTAGTGTTTTGTACATCCGTCATATTTAGGCAATTTTGAGTGTAGTAAATTAGAATTTAGCAATTTTTTAATGGCCTTATTATAGGAAGTATGCTTTAAAAGTTCATAACCCTCTCGCAAGTCTAACGAAATATTGACTATAAGTGATCCTTCAACATTGCGTGCTCCTCGTCGCGCAGCTCTATCGACCCATTCATTAGCACTAATCCCACAGTGGGAAGGAACCAAGCAAAAAGTAACACTGATGCCTTTCAACGACAATAAATGAACAGCATGTTTGATTTCAGTGATCATTTCTACTCTAATATTTTGATTAAAGGAATTTAATGCGCACAATACAGATTTAGAATCAACACATAGTACAATATTCAAATCTTTGTGAGGAAGTGGACCAAAATAGTTGAGAGCCATCAATATTGCAAAGAGCTCTGCAGTAAAGATAGAAACGCCACTAGTTATATGATATATTTTCTCAATGTTATGGGCTGTATAACGAAGGCTGCACCTACCTGTTTGTTATCAAGTTTGATCCATCTGTGTATATTTTTAAGTGGTCTGAATAGCGAGTGTCAATATGCGAATTCACTAAGCTTGCAAGATTGTTAGGTGAATCGTTTTTTGATAGATTTGTATGACACATGTCAAATATGGCTTATTCATTTCCATTCAGGACAGCTGAAAAAGACGGTCTAACAGCAAGACCGTTTTCATCAATTTTAGAATCTTTGAAGATATCCGAGGTGTACGTCTTTATAGATGTTAGCGATTCAATTGACCTAGCTCGTTTAACAAAATGTATGTCCGAACATAAGCTAACTTCTTTTTGTGAATAATTTTCGTTTGAATAACATCTCAAAATATACTTTGCAGCACAGAATTCTCTATGTTCGTCAAGAGGTAGCACACCTGTTTTCCTTGTAAGAGCCTAAAATAGATGCATGAAAAGGAACTCCAAGAGATAACTTGAGTGCTTTACTGTCTATGCTTTGCAATTTATTTAACAAGTATCGTGGCGCACTGAAAAACACCTCTTGTCCATATGTAAGTCTTGAGCGCACTAAAGAAGTAGCTAAAGATATAAGTGATTTTGTATCTTGCCCCCAAGGTTGTTTACACACAATTTTTAGAAAATTTAAACTTTTAATGTGTGTGTGTGTGTGTGTGTGCGTGCGTGCGTGCGTGCGTGGGTGTGTGTGTGTGTGTGTGTGTGTGTGTGTAACCTACATACTTTCTATATTTCACAATCTCTTGGACTTGTTTATTCTATACAAGTAAGTAGATCTATTTACGCCATCGAAAGTGTACAGGGCTAAGTACCTTTGATCAACAATTGAAATCAAAGATTTTTTTTTTTTTTTTTTTTAATGACGTAGTGTCATCTGGCATCACATTGTTGTTATTTGTATCTGTTTACTCAAGTAGTGTGTGTGTGTGTGTGTGTGTGTTGTGTGTGTGTTTTGAACGCGTGTGTGCGTGCATGTTGCGTGCGCGTTTGTGTATGTGAGTGCGCATGTGCGCATGTATATATATGTGTACGTGAGTGTGGGTAAGTTGTCTATGTGTGTGTAAGTGTGTGTATCATGAGGTAAGGTGCATGTATGTGTATTGGAAGTGGGAAGGGGGGGGGTTGCCTCTATCTGCATGTTTCCTATTATTTGTATATATGTACGTGATAGATGTATATGTTATCTTAATATCTGTATGTGCCAGTCTTTGATTACACATTTCATTTTGTATTTCTCCAGCCATGGTGTTGATATGGTCTCCAGTTTTGTTCCCGTCTATGCAGATGGTAGTAACCTTGTGGTCTCCACGTCAGTTCATCTTCCTCCTCCTTTCTGTCGTCATGGTCGTACTTCCAGTCAGTGTTGTAGTGCCATCTATTGCTCGTCCAGTCCTTCACACCACCTTCCCTGTCACCTCTCCATCCTTGTTGGTTCCTTTCTTGTTGACGTCTGTAGCCACTGTTGCCCCATCTTTCAGTCCACGGTCGTGATGTCTGGTTATTCCCATGTCTTCTGTCTCCATGCTGTGTGCGTCTTCTCCATTGCCGTCCGTTTCCATCCCAAGCAGTGTATCTTTGATGTGTCGCATTTCTTGTCCCGTTCTGGTGAAATGGCTCATCATTCACATTTTCTTGAGTTCTGTATTTGTTCGTTTGTATTGGCCTATCCAATTCTTTTTGTCATTAGCTGATTGTTGTTGGTCACAGTATCTGTCTGCATTGTTCGATTGCATTATTTGAACGTCATTTGGTCGTTTTTCTTTCAGGTACTGTCTCTGTTGTCTTTCAGTCTGCCATCCAATTTCTCTTTTCTGTATTTCAAATTTCTTGCCGAATTTTGGTCGTGGTTTATGTTTTTTGACTGTCCAGCACCGTGCGTGTAGGTGTCGACCTATGCTGCCTGCTAGTATTCCACAGCCTCGTGCTGAGGGATGGGTGGTGTCCCGGAACAGGGCTCTGTTTTGAGGGTTCAGGGTGTGGTCGATGAAAGAGATATTGTCAAGGTGGAACAAATCACCATACACAAAAGCGTTGAATATTTTTCTTTTAGCTTCAAGTTCTTTTTTAGTTGTAGAAATGGTCTGGCTGATAACTATTTGTGTGTCTTTGAATTCCTCATTGATTTTTTTGACCACCTGTGTCATTTTCTGACTTGCTGTTTTTGCTGTTTCGTTCTTCAAGTTGTTCAAACCACAGTGAATTAGTATTACTTCAGGGGTCGACTTGATTTTTTCTATTTCTTTTTGACAGTCATTTATTGTGGATGTCGATGTGAGCCCTGCACTGTCAAAAATCATGATGTTGATGTGGATTTGCTCCCTGCAGTGTCAGAAGTCATTATGTGTATGTGGTCCCTGCAGTGTCAGAAGTCATGAATGATGTGGAAGGGGTCCAGCGGTTTCAGAAGTCCGGGATGTTGATGTGGTTCTTCGGTGTCGTTAGCATGAAGTAGATGTAGTCCCTGCCGTGTCAAACTCTTAGGTGTGGATGTGGTACCTGCCTGTCAGAATTCACGTGGGATGTGGTACTGCCCAGTGCCGAAGTCAATGATTTGGATGTAGTACCTGGCAGTGTCAGAAGTCTTATGTGGATGTGTCCTGCAGAGTCAGAAGTCATTGAAGTGGATTGTGGTACTGCACTTGCAGAAGTCACGATGGGAAGTGGGTCCCTGCAGTTGTTCAGAAGTCATGGTATGGATGGGGATGTGGTCTGCAGAGTCAAAAGTCATGATGTGGGTGTGGATGTGGTCCCTGCATTGCCAGAAGTCATGATATGGATGTGGGTAAGGTCGCTGCAGTATAAGAAGCCATGATGTGGATGTTGTCTTTGCAGTGTCAGAAGTCATGATGTGGACGTGGTCCCTGCAGTTTCAGAAGTCATGATGTTGATGATGTCCCTTCATTGTCAGAAGTCTTGATGTGGATGTGGATGTGGTCCCTGCCGTATTCAGAAGTCATGATGTGGATGTGGTCCCTGCAGTGTCTTAAGTCATGATGTGGATGTGGATGTGGTCCATGCAGTGTCAGATGTCATGATGTGGATGTGGTCCCTGCAGTGTCAGAAGTCAAAATGCGATGTGGATGTGGTTCCATCAGTGTCAGAAGTCATGATGTGGATGTGTCCTTGCGTTTTCAGAAGGCACGATGTGGATGTGGTTGTGGCCTCTGCAGTGTCAGAAGTCATGATGTGGATGTGGTCCCTGCAGTGTCTTAAGTCATGATGTGGATGTGGATGTGGTCCCTGCTGGTTTCAGAAGGGCATGCTTGGATGTGGTTGGTGGGCCTCATGCCAGTGTCTAGAAGTCATAGTGTGGATGTCGAGTGGTTCCTGCCGTGTCAGAAAGTCATGATTTGGATGTGGGATGTGGTTCCTGCTAGTGTCAGAAGTCTTGATGTGGAAGAGGACGTGACCTGCGGTTTCCATAAGTCAGTGTGACGATGTTGCCCTTGCAGTGTCAATAAGGTCATGATATGGATGTGGATGTTGGGTCCTTGCAGTGTCAGAAGTCATGATGTGGATGTGGTCCTTGCAGTGTCAGAAGAAGTCATGATGTGGATGTGGTCCCTGCATTGTCGGTGGTCATGATGTGGATGTCGATGTGACCCCTGCACTGTCAAAAATCATGATGTTGATGTGGATTTGCTCCCTGCAGTGTCAGAAGTCATTATGAGTATGTGGTCCCTGCAGTGTCAGAAGTCATGATGTGGATGTGGTCCCTGCGGTTTCAGAAGTCAGGATGTTGATGTGGTCTCTGCGGTGTCTTTAGTCATGATGTGGATGTAGTCCCTGCAGTGTCAGAAGTCTTGGTGTGGATGTGGTACCTGCACTGTCAGAATTCACGATGTGGATGTGGTACCTGCAGTGGCAGAAGTCATGATTTGGATGTGGTACCTGCAGTGTCAGAAGTCATGATGTGGATGTGGTCCCTGTAGAGTCAGAAGTCATGATGTGGATGTGGTACCTGCACTTTCAGAAGTCACGATGTGGATGTGGTCCCTGCAGTGTCAGAAGTCATGTATGGATGTGGATGTGGTCCCTGTGGTTTCAGAAGCCATGATGTGGATGTGTTCCCAGCAGTGTTACAAGTCATGATGTAAGTGTGGATGTGGTCCCTGCAGTACCAGAAGTCATGATGTGGATGAGGATGTGGTCCCTGCAGTGTCAGAAGTCTTTGGTGTGATGTAGGTACCTGCACTGTCAGCATTCACGATGTGGATGTGGTACCTGCAGTGCCAGAAGTCATGATTTGGATGTGGTACCTGCAGTGTCAGAAGTCATGATGTGGATGTGGTCCCTGCAGAGTCAGAAGTCATGATGTGGATGTGGTACCTGCACTTTCAGAAGTCACGATGTGGATGTGGTCCCTGCAGTGTCAGAAAGTATGTATGGATGTGGATGTGGTCCCTGTGGTTTCAGAAGCCATGATGTGGATGTGGATGTGGTCAATGCTGTGTCAAAAATCATGATGTGGAAGTGGATGTGGTCCCTGCGGTTTCAGAAGTCATGATGTGGATGTGGTCCCTGCAGTATCAGAAGTCATGATGTGGATGTGGTCCCTGCCGTTTCAGAAGTCATTATGTGGATGTGGTCCCTGCAGTATCAGAAGTCATGATGTTGATGTGCGACCTGCGGTTCAGAGTCATGATGTGGATGTGTTCCCAGCAGTGTTATAGCTGAAGTAAGTGTGGATGTGGTCCCTGCGAGTACCGAAGTCATGATGTGGATGTGGATTGTGGTCCCTGCAGTGTCAGAAGTCTTGGTGTGGATGTGGTACCTGCACTGTCAGAATTCACGATGTGGATGTGGTACCTGCAGTGCCAGAAGTCATGATTTGGATGTGGTACCTGCAGTGTCAGAAGTCATGATGTGGATGTGGTCCCTGCAGAGTCAGAAGTCATGATGTGGATGTGGTACCTGCACTTTCAGAAGTCACGATGTGGATGTCTCCTTGCGGTTTCAGAAAGGCACGATGTGGATGTGGTTGTGGCCCTCGCAGTGTCAGAAAGTATGATGTGGATTTAGGTCGGCTAGTGTCAAGAATTATTATGTGGATGGGTTCCCTGCAGTGTCAAAAGTCATGATGCGATGTGTATGTTGTCTCGACTGTGTCAGAAGTCATGATGTGGATGTGGTTGTGGTACCTGCAGCGTCAGAAGTCATGAAGTGGATGTGGATGTTGTTCCTGCGGTGTCAGAAGTCATGATATGGATGTGGTCATTGCAGTGTCTTAAGTCATGATGTGGATGTGGATGTGGGCCCTGCGGTTTCAGAAGCCATGATATGGATGTGGTTGTGGCCCCTGCAGTGTCAGAAGTCATAGTGTGGATGTCGATGTGGTTTCCAGCGAGTGTCAGAAGTCATGGATGTGGATGTGGTTCCTGCAGGGTGTCAGAAAGTCATGATGTGGATAAGTGGACGTGGACTGCGGTTTATAAGTCAGATG
Source organism: Rapana venosa (assembly GCA_028751875.1). Classification (NCBI taxonomy): domain Eukaryota; kingdom Metazoa; phylum Mollusca; class Gastropoda; order Neogastropoda; family Muricidae; genus Rapana; species Rapana venosa. Next base: position 2,786 of record JAQIHA010000237.1, on the reverse strand, counting down.
ACGAGTCTTCCCTGCAGTGTCTTAAAGTCAGTGATAGGATTGGGATGTGGTCCTTGCAGTGTCAGAAGTCATGCTGAGGATGTGGTCCCTGCATTGTCGGGGGTCATGATTTGGATGTCGGTGTGAGCCCTGCAGTGTCAAAAATCATGATGGTGATGTGGATTTGCTCCCTGCAGTGTCAGAAGTCATTATGTGTATGTGGTCCTTGCAGTGTCAGAAGTCTTGGTGTGGATGTGGTACCTGCACTGTCAGAATTCACGATGTGGATGTGGTACCTGCAGTGCCAGAAGTCATGATTTGGATGTGGTACCTGCAGTGTCAGAAGTCATGATGTGGATGTGGTCCCTGCAGAGTCAGAAGTCATGATGTGGATGTGGTACCTGCACTTTCAGAAGTCACGATGATGATGTGGTCCCTGCAGTGTCAGAAGTTTGTATGAATGTGGATGTGGTCCCTGTGGTTTCAGAAGCCATGATGTGGATGTGGATGTGGTCAATGCTGTGTCAGAAATCATGATGTGGAAGTGGATGTGGTCCCTGCGGTTTCAGAAGTCATGATGTGGATGTGGTCCCTGCAGTGTCAGAGGTCATAATGCGGTTGTGGATGTGGTCACATTCTGTGTTCAGAAGTCATGATGTGGAGGTGTCCTTGCGGTTTCAAGAAGGGATGATGTGGATGTGGTTGTGGCCTCAGCAGTCGTCAGGGAAGTATGATGTGGATAGAATCATGTCCCTGGAGTATCAGAAGTCATGATGTGGCTATGGATGTGGTCCCTGTGGTTTCAGAAGCCATGATGTGGATGTGGATGTGGTCAATGCTGTGTCAGAAATCATGATGTGGAAGAGGATGTGGTCCCTGCGGTTTCAGAAGTCATGATGTGGATTTGGTCCCTGCAGTATCCGAAAGGGTCATGATGTTGGAGGTGGTCCCTGCGGTTTTCCAGAAGTCTATGATGTGGGAAGTGGTCCCCTGCAGTTTCAGAAGTCATGATGTTGATGTGGTCCATGCGGTTTCAGAAGTCATGATGTGTATGTGGTCCCTACATGTTTAAAAGTAATGATGTGGGTGTGGGTGTGGTCCCTACAGTGCCAGAAGTCATGATGTGGATGTGGATGTGGTCCCTGCAGTGTCAGAAGTCATGATGTGGATGTGGATGTTGTTTTACCCCCCCCCTGCATGCCAGAAGTTCCTGATTGTGTGGTCCCTGCAGTGGTCAGAAGTCATGATGTGGATGTGGTACCTGCACTGTCAGAAGTCACGATGCGGATGTGGTCCCTGCAGTGTCAGAAGTCATGTTATGGATGTGGATGTGGTCCCTGCAGTTTAAGAATACATGATGTGGATGTGGGGCCTGCAGTGTCAAAGTCATGATGGGGTGTGGATGTGGTCCCTGAAATTTGCCCCCCCCCCCGAGTCTGATATGGATGTGGGTAAGGTCCCTGCAGTATCAGAAGCCATGATGTGGATGTTGTCCTTGCAGTGTCAGAAGTCATGATGTGGACGTGGTCCCTGCAGTTTCAGAAGTCATGATGTTGATGATGTCCCTTCATTGTCAGATGTCATGATGTGGATGTGGATGTAGTCCCTGCCGTATTCAGAAGTCATGATGTGGATGTGGTCCCTGCAGTGTCTTAAGTCATGATGTGGATGTGGTCCCTGCAGTGTCAGAAGTCATGATGTGGATGTGGTCCCTGCAGTGTCAGAAGTATAATGATGGGATGTGGTCCCTGCAGTGTCAGAAGTCATGATGTGGGTGTGGATGTGTCCTCGGTTTCAGAAGCATGATGTGGATGTGGGCCCTGCAGTGCAGAAGTCATAATGTGGATGTGGTACCTGCAGTGTCAGAGTCAGATGTGGATGTGTGATATGCATTGGTAAGAGTCATGATGTGGATGTGGATGTGGTCCGCAGTATTCAGAAGTCATGATTTTGGAATGTGGTCCCTGCAGTTCAGAAATCATGATGTGGATGTGGTCCCTGCCGTGTCAGAAGTCATGATGTGATTGTGTCCTGCAGTGTCAAAGTAAGATTGGATGTAAACCTGCATGTTCAGAATATGATGTGGTGGTCCTCATTTCAATTTCATGATGTGATGTGGATGTTGCCCCTGCGTTTACAGAAGTCATGATGTGGATGTGGTCCCTGCAGTGTCAAAGTCATGATGGTGTGGGTTCCCTGCGGTTGTCAGAAGTCATGATGTGGATGTGGCCCTAGTTAGAAGTCATGATAATGTGACCTGCAGTTCAGAAATCATGATTTGGATGTGGTACTGATGTCAGAATCAATGATATGGATGTGGATGTGTATCATATTATAATTAATAATAAATATGGAATTTATATAGCGCCGAATCTTTGTAAAACAAACAAAGTCGAAGCGCTTGCACTCAAATCATTTTTACGCGCGCATGCAACTTTCCTCAAATATATAAAGAACATATTTCAATTTATCACGTGTATGTACACACACACAAAACACACACACACACACACACACCCCACACACCACACACACACACACACACACACACACACACACACACCCACCCACACAACACCCGCGAACACACTTAGGAGATGAAGGAATGCTGTTGAAAAGTAGAGACGGAATATGAGGGGGAAAGTGTCAGGTAGGAAATAAGTGTGTTTTGAGGTGGATTTGAAGGTATCAAGTGAAGGTTTTTGGCGAAGTGAAAGGGGGGAGGTCATTCCCACGTGGACGGACCAGAAACAGAAAAAGATCGACAGCCAACAGTGGTTTGTTTGAATCTGGGTGTTCGAAAACCA
>JAQIHA010000236.1:0-14768 GCA_028751875.1 Rapana venosa | reverse complement strand
TTTTAAAAAATGCGGAAAGGCCTTAACACCTCGAATAGCAGTCAAATTTTTCGGCCATATATATCAGGGCTGACGGACTAGAAAAACTGTTATGGAGTGGCAAAATCTGTGGAAACAAGAGCAGAGGAAGACAACGCACAAAATTCACAGACAGCTTAAACAAATTCGCAACGAATAAAGAGGGCACTAACAATGAGCTCATGAGAGGGACCGAGAACAGGGAAGAATGGAGAGCCATGATCGTCGATGTCTGCAGGACCAGACCGGACACTTGAAGAAGAAGAAGAAGACTCCCCACATGTGGCAGGTGGTACTGGGTTACATGGTTACCAGTAGCAGAGGGAGTCTCTGACCTGACCAACCTCTTGTACACATGTTAAATCCTGTTCTGCTTTTTTTAAGAGTAGGCCATTGTGTGCTGGTGGGAACAGATGACAGAATTCACAAATCTGCATACACACGGGGACTGGATGTAAAAAAGCACAGAAGTGCTTATTCCATTATCCTCGATATAAAATAATAAAATAAAAGAGTAAAGTATCTCCAACATTCTTGACTAATGAACTGAACAACAGCAGAGGCATGAGAACTTAGAGCTATGGGAACTCAGAGAAATGAGAATTTAGTAGTATAGGAACACAAACAAATGAGAACTTAGAGTTATGGGAACATAAAGAAATGAGAACTCAAAGAAATGAGAACTTTGAGGTATGGGAACACAGAGATATAAGAACACAGAGCTATGGGAGTTCAGAGAAATGAGAAGTGATAGCTATGGAACAGAGAGAAATGAGAACACAGAGCTATGGAACTCAGAGAAATTAAAAATTTAGAGCTATGGAAACACAAACAAATGAGAACACAAAGCTGTGGGAATGCAGAGAAATAAGACCTTAGAGCTATGGGAACACAGAAAAATGATAACACAGAGTTATAGGAACTCAGATAAATGAGAACACATAGTTATGGGAACTCAAGAGAATGAGACTTAGAGGTATGGGAACACAGAGTAATGAGAACACAGAGCTGTGGGAACACAGAGAAATGAGAACTTAGAGCTATGGGAACACAGAGAAATGAGAACTTAGAGCTATGGGAACACAGAGAAAAGAGAACACAGAGCTATGGGAATTCATAGTTATGGGAACACACAGAAATAAGAACTTAGAGTTATAGGAATACAGAGAAATGAGAACACAGAGCTGTGGAAAAACAGAGAAATGAGAACGTTGAGTTATGGGAAACTCACAGAAATGAGAACTTTGAGTATGGGAACACAGAGAAGTAAGTACTTAGAGCTATGGGAACACAGAGAAATGAGAACAAAGAGAAATAAGAACTTAGATTTTATGGGAGCTTTGAGAAATGAGAACTTAGTGATATGTGAACACAGAGCTAAGAGAATACATAGAAATGAAAACACAAAGGTATTGAAACACAAAGCTATAAACACATAACTGTGCAATCAATAGTTAATAGACAGATGAGTTTTTTGATCTGAGTGAGGTTTGACCGAATGATTGATTATTGGTTGATTTTGGTGTTGATTTATGAATTCATTAGTTTACTGATTGATTTCTTGATTGATGCTGGTTGATGGTTGGCTAAATGATTGATCGGTGGTCTAGAGGTAACGCGCCTGTCTAGAAAGCGAAAAGTCCGGGTCTGAAGTGTGCGGCGGTTCGTACCCCGTTTGGACCGGAAATTTTTTCCCCCATCCATTAGACCATGAGTGGTGGTCTGGCGCTAGTCTTTCGGATGAGACGATAAACCGAGGTCCCGTGTGTTACACGTAATTATTTAGCGCACGTAAAAAAAAACCACGGCAACAAGAGAGTTGTCCCTGGCAAAATTCTTAGAAAAAAGCCACTCTGATAGGGAAACAAATACAGCTGCAGAAAAAAAAAGAAAAAAAAAAAGGGTGAAAGGGTGGCGCAGCGCTAAGTGGCGACGCGTTCTCCCGCTCTCCCCGGGGAGAGCAGCCCGAATTTCACGGAGAGAAATCTGCCATGACTTAAAGTGGTATGAAATAAAATCTGAGCGCTTTGATTTGTTGCTTTACAAGATTCAGCGCTATATAAATTCCATACATTATTATTATTATTATTTACTGATTAAATTGAGTGATTGTTTGATTTATCGATTAATTGATTGGTTGGGTGGGTGGATGGATGATTAATTGATTAATTCATTGATTGATTGATTGGATTAACCAAAGCCTTTGTTTGTTTCAGAGATGTTATGAAGAAACTGAAAAGAATACTTTGGAACGTAAGTAGTGTGTGTGTGTGTGTGTTTTGTGTGTGTGTGTGTGTGTGTGTGTGTGGTGTGGTGTGTGTGTGTGTGTGGTGTGTGTGTCTGTGTGTGTGTGTCTGTGTGTGTGTGTCTGTGTGTGTCTGAATGTGTCTGTGTGTGTGTGTGTGTGTGTGTGTGTGTGTGTGTTTGTTGTTGTGTGTGTGTGTGTGTGTGTGTGTGTGTTGTGTGTGTGTGTGTGTGTGTGTGTGTGTGTCTGTGTCTGTGTCTGTGTTTGTTATTTTACTTCGAGGGTGATGGAATAAGCTTCATGTGCTTTTTTACATCCAGTTTCCGTGCGTATGCAGTTTTGTAAATGATGCCATCCATTCCTCTGTGTGTGTGCTTGTATGTGTGTGTGTGTGTGTGTGTGTGTGTGTGTGTGTGTGTGTGTGTGTGTGTGTGTGTTGTGTGTGTGTGTTGTCTGTGTGTGTGTCTGTGTGTGTGTGTGTGTCTGTGTGTGTGTGTGTCTGTCTGTGTCTGTGTGTGTGTGTGTTGGGAAGGTGGGTTGTTGAATAAAAAGGTGTGTTTCTGAGAGGAGGGTGCATGCTGCCAATCAGTCAGGCAATCAATCAGTCAATCAGTCATTCCAGGTTGCAGCTTTTATCTTGGAGTTGTCCAGTTTTGATGGATTTTTTGTTGGCGTTTCCCAGCTAACAGCCTGCTGACTACCAGAACATGCACTGTACCTCAATGAGCACGCAATGGGAATCAATGGCTCTGTTAAGGACACAATGAAACACACAACACACACCACACACACACACAACACACCACACACAAATACCACACACACAAAACACACCACACCACACACACCAACCCCACACACACACAAACACACACACACACACACCACACGCACGCACACACACACACAGTGAGAAGTTAGGCATGACGACTGTTTCGCAGTACCTTGCCATCGTAGACAAGCCATACTCCAACTTCAGAGGATTTTTTTTTTGGTCCTTTGCTATTGGGAGAGTACTGAATGTCTAGGCTGAGAGGCTTGTCAGGGCTAAGACTACAATATCAACCTAACTGTTGCTACATTAGATCCTAACCGGTTATCTTCATGGCGCCAACAGTAGGAGATTAAACCGATATGGCTCTAGTGTAGGCTATAATTTACTAGTGTATTCCCAGCTCTGTAGTCACGTGAACTACACAGATGAGCTTTCTGGGTTGATACCATCTTCCCCCCTTAACCTCCTCTCTCTACTTTTCATCTCTCTCTCTCTCTCTTCTCTCTCTTTCTCTCTCTCTCTTCTCGCTCTTCTCTCTCTCTCTCTCTATCTCTTCGGCTCTCTCCTCTCTCTCTCTCTCTCTCTCTCTCTCTCTCACTCACACAAACACCACACACACACACACACACAACAATGTGTTAGACTCTCTAGAGAACGCCACCAAAACCAACACCAACCATCTTTCAAAGAACTAACTGTCTTGTAAGTTGGAGAAATGCTTTTAAAAAGTGAATGCTAATGCTTCACATGACACATAGGATACTCGATATTCAGAGTAATAAGATATTCGAGGATACAGCGAATAATGAGATATTCAGAGGATGCAGAGTTATATAGAAGATATTTCGAGGAGGTAACAGAGGATATTAAACATATTTCAGAGGATCTTAGGGAATTGATTAACTTCGTCAGATAAGATGTTAAGGATATCAGAGAGGAAGTCAGAGAATATTAAGATATTCGAGGCATACATGGAATATTAACATGTAAATCAGAGGTAAGTTAAGATATTGGGGTCTACACGAGAATGTTCAAGTCCATTCAGAGGGATACAAGAGAACACTAGGATTATTCAGAGATACTGGATGGAATATTAACATTAGTAGAGGATTAAGGATATTAACATAGTCAGATTAATGTTTTTTAAAGATTTCACTAGGAGACTAGAGAATGTTAAGATATTTCAGAAGATACAAGAGACTTACTGTCAGATATTCAGAGGATACAGGGAAGATTACATATTCAGAGAATGTTCATGATATTGAGAGGATTACAGACGTAATGTTGAGATATTTGTAGAGGATACAGAGAATTAAGATATTCAGAGGATACAGAGAACACTAGGATATGTAGAGAATACTGGAATATTAAATAGTCAGAAGGATATAGGGATATTAAACAAATTAGAGAATGTGTTTTAAGATACTTGAGAGGTTACAGAGAATATTAACATATTCAGAGGTATTACAGGTGTGATTTGATTAAAAATTCAGAGGACTACAGAGAATATTAACATCTTCAGAGGCAGAAATAGAAACATTAACGTATTCCAGAGGATAAGAGGGGAATATTAACATAGAGAATGTTGAGATATTCGGGATACAGAGAATATTATCATATTAGAGGATACAGAGCAATTTAACATATTCAGAGGATACACGAAGAATATAACATAAGAGTCAGAGGATAAAGAGATACATTAAACAGATTCAGAGGTACAGAAGATATTTACATATTCAGAGATACAGGAGAAACATTAACATATTCTCAGAGGTACAGAGAAGGATAAGACGTTCAGTATGATTTAAGTAGGGTTACGGTGAAGGAACGGGTACTGCCCTCAATATATATGTGACCCCTGGAGAAAAGGTGATAGGTCTTTGAACATACTCAGCTTCCCATATGAAAGCATAGGTTATTGGGATATCTTTACTTTATTAAAATCTCAATGTTTTTCGTTTGTCTTGACTTGACAGTTTTAATACCTGTGATTATGCTTGTGACACAGCCTTGACGTACCTTGACGTTTTATGTTACTATTCCTTAAAATTTGTTTATTTCGATCAATATGGTGGATGAAGTATGTAAGCAAGCAGCTAGTTTCATTATAATGTGTTGTAAAGCCATACAGACGAGGGATGCAAAAAAAAACAACACCAACAACTAAAGCTAACTATGTAAAGAGCATTGGAAACAAAAGTGTTTTTAGTTTAGACAAATCAGACTAAATTTAAGTTCAGTCTAGTTGAGGCGACCGTGACTTATTGTGAACTGGTTTGGAACTGTTTTGTGGGTGATCTTTGAGAAACTCTGAAGCAGATCATTAATTTATTGTAAGGTTACAGTGACATACCTGATGGAGGTCGATAGGGGGAGCGAGGCCTTCTCAGAGCCTCCAAACTTCTCCAGGGCCGCTATTTTGAGGGTGGCGCCCATCTCCTTCCTCGTGCTTTACCTTCCTGAACCTAAAGAGGAGAAAGTACCATTTACAGCTGGGTGAACTAGGAGACTGTAGTTGAAGTCGAGGCACGCAACCGGTCCCCCATCAATTGGCACCACGCTCGATGCTGCTTACCTTAGCTGGGGGACATAGCTGAGTTGTATGACCATGGAGCACATCCGTCCCATGGGTATTTTACTGCGTCTTTGTGATACTTCAGAGCTATATATAGGTTGTTGACGCTTCCTGATCACCTGTGTGCGTTCTCTCTCTCTCTTCCGCTCTCTCTTCCTCTCTCTCTCTTCTCTCTCTTCTCTCTCTCTCTCTCTCTCTCTTTCCTTCTCTCTCTCGTGATGTATGCATAGGGAACGATGCACTTGAAACCTGTGCCATTTGCCAGCTTTGACAAAATCACCAATATAAAATAAAATATAAAGTTCCCCACCCCCATGGGGTGGGGGTGATGGGGGTGGGGGCGGGGGGGAGGGCTGTCAGTATAAATAGCATCCCCACCTTCTGGAAGTTCTGTGCAAGGAATTCCCTCTTTTCTACCCCTCTCTTTGTTTCTGCCTTGTTCCCTTTTCTTCCTGTCACCTCCTTTCTTGTCTGTTTTCTGCCTTCTCGGTCCATTCTCCGGCCCTTTTTTCTAGAAAGACTTTGAATATATAACAATTCTCCCCTATGCCGAAATCGGAAGCGCTGGGCCTGACTTGTCAGGCGCTTAACGGCAGCGCGACACTGTTCACTCATATGACAGACAACAATGAGTTGCTCTCTGAGAATTCCAGAACGAAGAAGCAAAAAATAAAGAGCAGGAAGGAAGGTGGCAGGACGGTTAAGACGTTCACCTGACTAACAAGTAAACCGTGAGGTTCTGGGTTCCATTCCCAGCCTTGCCCTTTCTCCCCAGTCTGACGAGAAAATCGAACTGAATGTCACAATCCTTTGGATCAGACTATAATCCAAGACCCCCATGAGCGGATGCACGCAGAACATCTTGATCACACGTTAATAACCCGTTCTGCCTTTCGAAAGAGTAAGCCATTTCGTGCCAGTAGGAACAGATCACAATTTTTTGTTATAATAAACGCGTGCACACAGGTGTCGTGATTAGACAGCAACTTTGAAGCCGGAATGTGGTTACCTAAACAGTAAGGGAGAAGGGAAAAAACGGTCGCTTATGCAAAAATATGACTGGTGGTGAACCTCGGAGCTCTAGCCAAGGAACGAAAAACAAACGAAACCAAAAAATCCCAAAGAAAAGAAGTCGTCATCATCTTCTTCTTCTTCTTCTTCTTCTTCTTCGTGGAATGCTCAGACAGCAGCTCCTGAGGCCCTGACAAATGCTGCTGTGGTACGCTGAAGGCCTCCCTCCAGGGGTCCGAGAGTTTGTCCCTCATCGGAGCAGTGGCCAGGTAGGGCCAGACGCTCAGGTTGTGGTGTGTTGGAGGGACAGGTCTGGAGGAGGAAGTGTTCTTCCACTGTCATGGGAGAAGCGCCACAGGGGCACGCCCCAGAATCACCAATGTGGAAAAGAATTCAAAAAAGTATGATTAGATTTTTTTTAAATAAAAAGGCCAAAAAAACAGACAATGGCCCAGTCTAAGAAATCCCCTCCTGAATCTTTGCTTGTCACAGAAACCCCAGAAACCATGGCTGCTCCTACTGCTTCTCTCCCTTGTCCTGCTCATGACCTTCGGCCCCTTCCGGTTGCGGTCATCCAGAGAGGTCAAGGTCATCGGCTATTCTTGCGTCAAAGACTGCGGCGGATGGGCGGACCGACAGAAAGGCATCGTCAGCGCTTTCGTCCTGGCAGCCATGTTGGGGACAAAGTTTAAGATCCACATGCCCTCGCCCTGCGAAATCTCCTACTTCCTGTTCCCGGGTCAAGGTCAGGTGGACTGGAGGCTGCGGCCGGCAGAGCTGGACACCGCTGACGTCACCTGGGTCCGAAAGATCAATAGCAGAGCTGTAGACTTTGCTGAGGTAGGTGGAAGTAAGGTAAAGGTGTCCCATAACCTATGTGGTCGTAGGGGAGTGAGGCATCAGAGACCTCAGCTTCTCTAGAGGCCAGCATATTGAGGGCGGCGTCCATCTCCTCTCCCTTGCTGCTTTACCTTCCCTGACCCTAAAGATACAGGTACCCATGTACAGCTGGGTGAATTGGGGGATTGTACTGAAGCCAAAGCGTGCAAACGGTCACCCATCCAAGTGGTAACCACGCTCGATGCTGCTTAACCTTAGCTGGGGGGAAAGCGAGTGCTCTGACCACTGACATGTCCCCTCGCCACAACAAAGAATATAAAGACTTTTTTCATTCAGCCCTTTTTTTTTAAAAAGCAAAGACAGCAAACATATCAACATAAACACCAACAATTTTTTTTTAAACTTGCTCTTGAGAAGAGAGGAAGAGAAAAAAAGAAAGAAAGAAGAAGGAAGACCAATGGAACACAAGGAAAGGAAGATGGTAGAGAGAAGGGGGAGAAGAATGAATGAATGAATGAATGAATGAATGAATGAATGAATGAACAATTTTAGAATACGCACAATGGTGGCTTTTTTTTATCCAGTCCTAAGTCCAAATAGTAAATAAATCAACCAATCAGTCAATTAAACAAACAATAATGAAATGTATAAAGAATTAGGTAAAATATAAGCATGCATAAACAAACAGAATAGAGGTAGTTGTATACAAAGGAGACACATCTCAGAGACAGAGAGAGAGGGGGGGGTGGAGGGAGGGAGAGAGAGGGTTGAATGAATGAATGAATGAGTGAATGAATGAATGAATGAATGAATGAATGAATGAATGAATGAATGAATGAATGAATGAGAGAGGGGGGAGGGAAAGACAGACTTAGAGAGAGAGTGAGAAGAGAGAGAAAGAGAGAGAGAGAGAGAGACTCAGAGAGGAGAGAGACTCAGAGAGACAGAGAGGGAAGAGAGAGGGAGAGAGAAAGAGAGAGAGAGGGGGGGGGAGAGAGAGAGGGGGGGGAGAGAGAGGACGCAAACCCAGTTTTATTTCACAAGGGTAATAGATTAACCTTTTTTATCCAGCCCTCAAAATGAAAAGAAAACGATGCAAGAAAAACAAAAGCAGAGAGAGAGAGAGAGAGAAAGAGAGAGAGAGAGAGAGAGAAGCAAGAAAGAAGGGGGGGGGAGAGAGAGAGAGAGAGAGAGAGAGAGAGAGAGAGAGAGAGAAAATGAGAGAGACAGAGAGAGAAAGCAAGAAAGAAGGGGGGGAGAGAGAGAGAGAGAGAGAGAGAGAGAGAGAGAGAGAGAGAGAGAGAAAATGAGAGAGACAGAGAGAGAAAGCAAGAAAGAAGGGGGGGGGAGAGAGAGAGAGAGGAGAGAGAGAGAGAGAGAGAGAGAAGAGACAGAGACAGAGAGAGAGAAGGAGAGAGACAGAGAGAGAGAAGGAGAGAGACAGAGAGAGAGAAGGAGAGAGACAGAGAGAGAGAAGGAGAGAGACAGAGAGAGAAAGCAAGAGAGAAGGGGAGAGGGGAGAGAGAGAGAAAGCGAGAGAGAGATTCGGATTCGGATTCGGAATGTTTATTCATGTAAAGGCCATTGCCCCTAATGAAGGGGTAGAGTACACAGGTAATATTAATGAAATCACTCAACATACACACACATTAACAAACTTAACTAAGTCAGCACTGATCGTAATTTGAATGCCTTATATAAGTAGATCGATACATTTCGGACAATATTTTCGTTCATAGATGACAAAAGTAAACACAGACGAAACTGGCAAGGGTATTTGTAAATTTCAATGGTATATACCGTGCTCTTAGCTTACTGAGAATAGGGCAAACACAACATGAAATGTATTTCATCTCATTTCCAGTTTTACACAATGGACAAGTCAAATCCAATTCAGAATATGTTTTGTAGCGATTTTGGTGTGTACTAATTTCTGAAATGCCAAATCTAAACCTGGTCAAAATAAATTTCAAATGTTTGTCTAGATCCATTTTCAGATATGTTTTTCCTGTCATGAACACCGCAAAAAGTTCTATAGATGCTAAACCTCTCACTGTTGTTAACGTGGAAGTCCCATTCTTGCCATCTGCATAAGATCAATCTTTCTTTAAACTGGTATAAAAACTCTTTAACATTTTGAACACCTCCATTTTCCCATACATACCCAAAACCATTTTCATATAATCTACAACGAATATTTGATACCCAGTTTCTTTTGCCTCTTACATCCAACTCATATAGCATTTTATAAGCTTTCTTTGGTAATCTAACATCTTCCATCACTACTAATTTTAACCAATAACGAATACAGCGTATAACAGAGTTGATATAAATAGGATATCTGTTTGTTTCACCATAAACGAAGTCATTTGGGGTTCTCCTTTCAACCCCCAGAAAACTTTTTCAATGCAAACAAATGTACTTGTTCACACTGACGAGCTGCATTATCCAGGCCCCAAAGTTCTGCCCCATACAAAGCATAGGTGCAACCTGTGAATCAAACAGTTTTAAAACAATTCTAAGCTGCTATTATTCAGGGATCGAAGTTTTCTCATGATGCATATGACAGCATTCTTGGCTTTACTACTAAGGTCGTTACATGCTAATGTGAAGCTAAGTCTTGTAGAGAATAATATACCTAAATATTTGTATGCATTTACCACAGGCATTTCAACACCATTGTATTTCCATGTTTCCCTTGCTGAGAGATGGCCACCTTTTCTAAATACAATTATTTTACTTTTATCTAAGTTTACCGTCAAATCCATAGAATGTGCTGCTTTTTGTAAACTATTTAGTTGCGTTTGTAAACCAATAACTGTTTCAGCTAGTAAAACTATATCATCTGCTAAAAGCAAAATGAAGAGTTCAAGATAATCGTTATTAAATAAAGCCCCATGTCTTCCATTTTTAATAACCTCAGTAGCAATCTCATTGATGAATAAGGAAAATAGAATTGGACTACAAACGTCACCTTGTTTTACACCATAAGTACAACTAATTAAATCTATCAGTTTTGAACCACATCTAACTTTAACGTTAACACTATTGTACATACTTTTGATACAGTTAAACATTTTACCCGTTATTCCATTTTTTATGAGAATCTGCCAAAGAATACCTTATTTAGAGAATCAAAAGCCTTCTCAAAATCTATGAAGGCTACATATGATTTCCTGTTACAAGAGAACTGTTTTTTAACAAAAGACAACAAAGTGAACATGTGATCAGTAGTTGAATAATTCCTTTTAAAACCAGCTTGATGTTCTCCAGTGATATTGTTTTCCTCAACCCATTCTTGTAAACGATGGTTTATGATTGTACTATAAATCTTACTACTAATGTCACTTAAAGTAATGCCTATAATTATTAGGGTTATTATTATCACCTTTTTTGTACAAAGGAAGAACAATGCCTTCTGTCCATTTTTGTGGAAAAACACCTTTTTGAAATAAAGCATTGAAAAACAATACAAAGAATTCAATGACATTGTCACCTGCATTTTTAAACAATTCTCCAATAATCCCATCTGGACCAGCTGCTTTTCTGTTCTTTAGTTTTCTAAATGCTAACATGACCTCTTCTTTTGAAATAGGTCGGTTAAAATAGGTATCAGAGTCATCAGACTGTACATGATCTTCTTCATGTGTTTCCTTTTCAAGTAGATTTTTGAAATGATTGATACCATTCCTCAACTGTAATACTATTACTAACAAATTTTCTCTTAAATGAACATTTGCGCACATTTGTCCAGAACTGCTTTTGATCTCGAACATGATGACAAGAGCTTATCTAACAATGCATTATTATGTTGTTTTTCCTTGAGCTTTAACATGTGTTTATACTCTCTTCTTGCAACGCAAAAATCATGGCGGCTACTAGCATCACTTGACTGCCCAGCTACTTTAAAGAGTTTACATAAGTTTTTCCTGGCCATTCTGCATTCACTATCATACCAGTCATCCATCTGTCGGTCTGTCTTGTCTCTAAATTGTTTTGTCATACAGCCAGCATTTTGTATCAGACAATGGTTGAAAACGGTTAATGCTTCGTCAATATTATGGTCAATAAGGCTTACAGCTAGTTCTAACATTTTCTGAGTTTCCTCACTTTGCATTAATGAAATAAAGGTTTCCTTTTTATTTTCATCCCACACAAGCTTAGTTATTGTTAGGTTTTCATTACAGATATTCAGTCTCCCATCAGTTCTGTCACAAAGGTTTAAACAAAGTTCCACAGGCATATGATCCGAGTCAAATCTGTCTTTAACTGTAAGCTGGCATAGAGAGTGAAAAACAACAAATACATCACTTGACATTATGAAATAATCATTAACACTACTGCCGGAATCTGAGATGTATGTATAGCAACCTAAAGGGTCGCCCTTACATACACCATTAAGAATACATAAATCAAAAGTTACACATAAATTCAACAGGCGTTTTCCATAAGTATTTGTTACTTTATCATGAGACTTTCTGTTCATATTTACTGGTTGGCTTGTATGTATTAAATCAATATATTTTCATTTGACACATTTGTTGGATTAACATCAGCTGTTCTACTATTGAAGTCACCTGACAAAACAATGAATACATCATCATATTTCAGCAAACAGTCAGTCAAACATTCTTCCAGTATACTAATACCACAATCAACATCAAAATAGGAATAAAAAGGAGATCCCTCTGGTGGCACATATACACAAATATACAAAATATCTTTCTCAGTGTTCAACATGTCCTTATCTATTAGGAACACCAAAATGTTGGAGTAGTCAACATCAATGCACTGAACGTATGAAGCATACACTTTCTTTATGAGACACACAATACCACCTGAGGGACGACCATGTTTAGTAAACCTAACAGCAGATTTATAGTAACTTGCATAATCATTGAATAAGTCGGAATGAAATGTTTCCAAAAAAGTTTCAACAAAACAAATGAAGTCAAAAGAGTGAACATAAGAAAGGAAATCTTTATTACGTAACTTAAGGTATAAACTGTTAATATTCCATTGCAAAATTTGGAACGACTTTTTTACAGAGAGAAGGGAAGGGAAAGGATGTGTTTGAGAATGGGTGTCATCACACACGTCATTACACACATTCGGCACACTTGCACTGGCAGGGCTGACACTGCCACTGTCATTAGATTCGCAAACACTAGCACGTGAAACTTGAATACTAGCACGTGCAGCTTTACATGCCACCTTGCCATATGTGCTCACAGATTTTACCACCGATGTCGTGTCTCTGGGTGTTCCCTTTAACACAAAGGGGGAAAAACAATTGTTAACAGAGGGAAGAAGTTCCCCACATGAAGGGCGGCCATTTCCCTATTCTCTCTCTCTCAAATTCCCCTCCCTATCCACAGAAAACTTTTTCCCTTCAATGACCAGGTGATCAAACACCATGGCCACCTTTTTCTGTTCACTTTTTGCTTTTTTAAAGTGAGGGGTCAGTAAACGTCTGATTTCCCGCACCCTCCACGAGAAGTCCTCCCCAATGAAGACCTTAGTGCCCTTCAGTTTTCCCCTTGCCTTCAGAACATTGAGCTTGTCCTTGAAGAAGGTACAGCACCCAATGACCGGAAAGTTGGGCTTACGGTTCAGACGGTGCAGTCTGTCAAAGGGGACGTCATGCGTCAGCTCCAGCTTGTCCGTGAAAAGATCCCTGACAGCAGCCTCCAGCTCCTCTGACGTCTCCTTCTCTGGCCTGTGGAGTCCGTGGATGATGACGTTGTTGCGCTTGGATCTGTTTTCCAAGTCGTCCGTCTTCCTTTCCGTTTCCTCCACTCTCTTCTCCAGTTCAGCGTTCTTCTGCCAGAGCTCAGCGTTCTCCTCACGAAGAGTGGCACATTCTTCTCTGAGGTCCGTGATCTCGTCCTTCAGCGTGGTGTAACACTCCCTCAGACCCCTGATGTCTTCTTTCATCTCCATGTAGATTGTGGTCATTGTGTCCAGCCTGGAGATGATGTCAGTCAGTGAGGGCTCACTGGCTGTATTGGCTGATTCCTCCTTTTCTCGGGCCTTTGGTGACTCCGAAGATCGAGAACCAAGCTTTGATTGTCGTGCACCAGGGCGCACAGGTCCAGGGTTTGATTCAATATCACCACACCTTGCCAACAGCAAACTGCCCCAGAACAAAAACGAGAGGAGGCAACCAAAGGTAACACCATCTACCTTCGTCCTCAGTTGCAGGCCCAGTTTTCCCATTTTTACTCTTGTACGTTTGTACATGAAAGAAATGAAAATAAATACAAAGCAGCCACATTTCTGCCTAAAGTCCAGGTTACCAGATGGCATGGTCACTTATGTTGCCCTCTGTAAAAACTTGATGCTCTACAAGATGTGTAACACCTTAGCTGTGTTGTAGTCTAGGCCTAGCCTAATAGGCTAATGATGCAACACACTTGAGACTGGCCCAGCTTAACAGGCAATGATGCAGGATACAGGGAAGGAGGGTACACGGCACACACACACACACAACCAGAGGTGTTACAGCACAAAGGTCCACCACTTCACCACATCACAGCTCTTTGTTGGAGACCAAATATTTGTATTGAAATCGTCAATATCTCATATTTGCACTGAATTTTATAAGCAGAAATTTAACATTTTGTTCACTGATGAAGAATGAATCCTTGTGTATAATTTTCAAGTGAATCACATTTGAACAACTTTTAAAAATACACCTTCTCTGGAGAGCCTCTCCTGGCACGTCTTACTCCTAGGCCTCCTAGACTTATCCCCTCAAGCGAGAGAGAGAGAGACAGAGAGAGAAAGCAAGAAAGAAGGGGAGAGAGAGAGAGAGAAAGCGAGAGAGAGAGAGAGAGAGACAGAGAGAGAGAATGAGAGAGAAAGCAAGAAAGAGGGAGAGAGGAGAGAGAAGCGAGAGAGGAGAGACAGACAGACAGACAGACGAGAGTGAGAAGGGGAGAGAGAGAGAGAGAGAGAGAGAAGGAGAGAGACAGAGAGAGAGAAGGGGAGAGACAGAGAGAGAGAGAGAGAGAGAGAGAGAGAGAGAGAGAGAGAACCTCCTATAGCGGACAGGCCTTCAACACACGTTTTGCCAATGTCCCTAAGGCACTACTGTGTATGGCTTACAGGGGAGTTTCACGTAAATATGTATTCAAGCTGAAATCCATTGTCTTGTAGTGTATTGTGCATTCCAGTCAGTCAGGCACATTTCTTGCCTGAAATTTGAGTCTGCTTTCCTGGGAAGAACAGTCCAACAATGGAAGCAACCCTAAACCCCCTAATGTGACACTCCAACGCGAATGAAGTTGCATGACCAAAAA
>JAQIHA010000235.1:12500-14771 GCA_028751875.1 Rapana venosa | reverse complement strand
GGGGTTTTTCATTTTAAACGAGCTGCAAAATGGCGATGAGTGCCACCCTCAACAATTATCCCCCCCTTTTTCCACCCCTTTTCCCTGGGGGGAAACCCGTCACAAAAAAAGAGGAATTTTCATTTCCAAAAATAGAAATGGTCATGAATTAAAGGGCGTTTGAAGATGGGGCGAAAAAAAAACTCCCTCAAAAAAATCCCCCCAAAAAATTCCCCTTTTTTTCCTAATTCATTTTTTTATATTGGATGAAAAGGGCAGATGAAAAGGGAGAAGGGAATGGGAAGTTTGGGAGGGAGAAGGGGGGGGAGGGATTTGGGTCTGGAGGTTTTGATGTTCAGTTTGATGAATTAGATCTTTCGGTTAAATTGAAGGGCTTACCAACTCCGGAAAAATTTTATTTTGTTTATTTTTTTTTTTTTTTCTTTTTTTTTGAGAAAATAATGGTAAGCACTTTGTTGGAGGGTGGGGAGGGTAAAGAAGGAGGAAAAAGGGGGGGGAAAGGGGGAAAAAAAAGAGGAGAAGGGGGGAGAGGGGGGGAACGAACAGAAAAACAGACAGAGCAAGAAAGAGAGAAAGACAGAGAAAGACAGAGAGAGAAAAAGAACTCGAACCGAAGGATTATTACAAAAAGGCCATTGGCCCCATTTATGAAGGGGGGTTGCCCGAGTCCTTAGTATTTTAATTGAAAAATAGAAGCACAAAAAACCAAAAATGTTATGTTACCCCAAACCACCAAAATAAAAATCAGTTCAAAAAAATATGTTTAGAAACCAAGTATTTTTATTCAAAAGGCTTTCAAAAATAAAAAGCAAGGCGCGCAAAATCTGGGGTGCTAGATGCCATGAGTAAAAGAATCTAAAAAAATTAGGCTGTTACTATACTTTCCCGGAAAGTTTTCTGTCTAACATCTTCTAACCCCGGACAGCAAGCACAAAATGCCTTATTTTCCCTGTTTGCTTAAATAAGGGGCATAGCAACCTGGGTTCCCTTCAGTTCTAATATCTAAATTTAGAATAATTTGGGGAGACACAGAGAGCAGAGAGGAAGACAGACAGACAATAAAGGAAGACGACTAGACAAGAAGAGACAGAGACTGGAATGTTTTTCAAACAAATCAATTCTATGGACGACAAAGGAGAGCCCCAAAAAATCTTGTCACCTTCCTTGTTATCTGCTGGACCTGGAATCTGTCTGTCCCAGGCACCCAAAAGCATGCTCCAGGGGGAAAATTTGGTGACCCCAAAGGGCTGTCGGAGTCTTTATTTTTTTATTTATTAATTTATTTAGTATTTATACCATTTAAAGTCAGCAAATTTCTCTGCGTGAAATTCGGGGCCTTCCCGGGGGGGAGAGCGCGGCCACAAGAGCACGCCACCCTTTTTTTTTTTTTTTTTTCTGGAACAGTATTTGTTTCCTATCAAGTGGCTTTTTTCTACAGAATTTTGCCAGGGACAACCCCTTGTTTCCCTGGGTTTTTTTACGTGCGTAAATAATTTGTGCAACACACGGGGCCCGGTTATGTCTCGCCCAAAGACTAGCGCCCTGACCACCACTCATGATCTAATGGAGGTGGAAAAGTTTCGGGTCCCCGGGAAAAAACCACCGCACACTTCCCACCCGGCTTTTCCCTTTCTGACGGGACGTTACCCTAGGGCCCCCACCAATAAGAAGAGACTGGAAAATTTTCCAACAAAAAAAATTCTTTGGGCAAAAAAAGGAAGAGCACCCCTAAAAACTCTGTCAACCCCATTGTTACTGCTGGAACCTGAATCGCATTGTATTTTACCAAAAGGAAAATTTAAAGGGATGGAGGTCTGCACTTGAAGCTGACTGAGAGTCGTAAAACTTCCCCAAACCCTTTAATTTTACCAGACGCCGCCGAGATTTAAACCACACTTCACCAAACCCCCAAAGGGTTTTAAATGCAACGGTCTTTAACCCCCCGGTTTGGCGTCAAGGGGGGTGGATTGTTTTTTTTTTGGGTTTATTTACTTTTTTGATAGTTTAGATGCTGCAGAAACTCAGTCAAAAATATTCATTCCCCTTTTTGCACAGCTTCCCCTCCACTCTCTTCTGCTAACCCTCTTTTCTCTCTGTTCTCTGTCTCTCTCTCTCTCTTTTTCTCTGCTTTCTCTCTTCTTTTCTTCTATTCTTCTTTTCGTCTGTACCTTTTTGGGAGTGAGTGAGGAAGAAGCTGTCACTGTAAAAAGGAAAAAATGGCCTAATGTGTAATTTTCTTCTGGTTTTAGTTTTTTTCTCTTCTTTTTTATT
>JAQIHA010000235.1:0-7500 GCA_028751875.1 Rapana venosa | reverse complement strand
TTTCTGACATCAAAAAATGTTGCAAGTAAGTTTTTTCTTCTTGCAAACTGTTGTTTGACTTGTGTTGTTAGTTTAACTAGATTATCAATTGCAGATCTGCCTTTTTGAAAGCCTGCTTGATTGATTGGAACTACCTTATTTTTCTGACAATAATACACAATCCTTCTTAGAATGATTCGCTCCATTAGCTTACCTGTGTTAGAAGTCAGCGCTATGGGTCTGTAACTAGTTTTGTCATTTTTTGGCTTTCCTTGCTTACAATGATGGACTGCTTCCAGTTGACTGGCATAACACTTTCAGTCCAACACTTTTGGAAAAGTTTATGTAATAGAAAAATGAATTTTTCTGGTAAATGTTTAAGCATATCATTGGATATGGCATCTAATCCAACAGAAGTTTTCTTATTAGGAAGAGAATGTAATACATCTTTTACTTCATTGATTGTTATTGGGGCATTGATGTATTCGGTGTTATTAGAAAGTGGGTCTTCATATTCTTTTTTGTTCTCTTCAGATTTTCTGTACTTACTGCTTTTAAGTGAGAGACCTTCAATACGCATGGATTCTGAGAAAATATCTGCAAAAGCCTCAGCCTTTTCTGCATTGGTTGGAAATTCGTTGTTTTTTAGCTTAATCGGACAAGTTGGTAAAGTCACACCTTTTCTCATTTCATGAAATTTTTTCCACACTATTTTTAGATCTGTATGACTTGATATGTCACTGGAACAAAATGACGACCAATATTGTCGTTTTGCCTGAGCTATGACCATGTTGCTATAATTTTTTGCCTGTTTCTGTTTTTCGTGGTTTTCTGATGTCTTGTTTTTTATATACATTTTAAACATTAAATGCTTGTTGGTCACTGCTTCTTCGCAAGCAGGTGTCCACCAAACATTCCCTGAACACTTTTTTGATTTAAGTGATTTAATGATGGGAATTGATAGGTGCGCAGCTTGAATAATGGCATTTGTAAAAGTGGAATAAAATTGGTCAATATTATCAGAATCTAAGTTGTTTGTATTGTAGGCAGCAAGGATACTTTTAAACTTCTCCCAATCGGCCTCTTTATATTTAAATTTTGGAATTATGTCTTTTTCAGTGTCACAGAGGATTGGCATTTCATTAAATGTTATTACAATAGGTAGGTGATCACTTCCCAATGTATCTTCACTTGTTACCCATGTACATTCTGGAGCAAGAGCAGAAGATATCAAAGACAAATCTAATGCTGATGCTCTGTGAGTACAAATGTCAGGTATTCTCGTGATACTACCATCATTTAGTAGGCACAGGCAAGAGTCTATTATGTTTTCTAAAAAACGATTGCAGGAAATGGATATACTTCCTTTTATCCCAAAAAGGCGCGTGGGCATTAAAAATCTCCTCCTACCAGCCACTTCTGATTATCTTGTAGTGAATGCAGCCATTCTGTATTAGAATCATTAGCTCCCTTCAGTAAATAAACGATACGATATTCATGACTAAATCATTTGTAAAATTTACACGTTGCAGCACATGAATATGAATCTGGAATGTTATTAGGCATTGGTGAACAACATACATTATAATCTACTCCTTCTTGTATATATATTGCTGTGTTGATTTTATCAACAGCATCTACATGTTCATGTACAGGTGGATAACAGTAACCCTGAAGTTTAGGTAGTTTACATTTCTTTACATTCAGGGACTGTAACATAAGAACTTGATACCTGTTATTTGAAAGATGTTGAATTAAATATGGCAGATTAGTGGAAATTGATCTAGCATTCCACTGCATGATCTTAAGCATTTGTGAATTTTTCAGAGGCATTATACAGTTTTAAACAAAAATGCCAATGCAACCTATAGATAGAGTAAAATATGAATGAACTGGTATTGAATTAAAAGAGTGCAAGTAAACAAATAATACAAGGTAAACTATTTCAATTAAATCACAACACAAAGAGGAGAACAGATAAATAAAAACAAATAAATAACTAAAACAGAGCAACAAAAACAGTTCCAAATCGGTTGAAACAGCTGCTGTGAGCGGAGATTACTGTGTCTATTATCTGTACTGCAGCTGGTGCAAAGCATTGACATACAAAATGTCACCATTCCAAGTGATTGTTCAACATACGGACATTATTCTGCCGGGTATGTTGTCTCCACCTGCGGCTGTCCTGCTGGTAGAGGTACTGTCCCTGGCTGTAGGATGGCTGTTGCTGGCGGTCTTCAAAGGCGTAGGGTGGTGGCTGGTACTGGTTCATGCGATGAAACCTAGTTCTGGGTTTCCTCTTCGGTGTTTCCCAAAACAAGGCATGAACGTGCCTGCCAATGTTTCTTGCCAGAATACTTGAACCATGAACGTTAGGATGAAATGAATCTTTATAATGATGATGAGTGTACATATTTTCATGTGAGACAAATGACACATTGCTTTGGTTATATAATTGTGAACATGTCATTGCATTGAAAAGTTCTCTTTTCATCTGAAGGCTGGGATTTTTCACAGGAGCAACTTTGCTTATCACAACTTTCGTATCCGGAAAAGTAGCCAAAACTTGTTTTACATTTTTAACCAGGTGTTTGCTAGCTTTTTGGGGATCTGACTTTTTCAGATCATTTACCCCACAATGAACGACTACTGCATGGGGTTTATTAATAGCAGTGGCACTACTCATAATCAGAGGAATGTCACTGATTTGATATGATTTTCTTTTCGCCACTCTGAACCCATAAGACTGTCCTAGACGTTTGCCATTAACCCTGTTTAGAACGAGTCTTGCAGAAGGAGTACAGAGGGAAGAGCAGAATGTTCTTCTGCACTACATGGTTTGACGTCAGATGTTTTTCGCGTCAGAGTCTGGCGCCCTGTCAGGTCTGGCTCTTCTTTTTTAGGCCTAGTGTTATTTGTTGGACACACTGACCTCTTTGGGGATACAGGCAGCCGAGGTTGTTTAGGCCTAGGTGGAGTAGGCACCCGTTGCTGTTGAAGGGCTTCTGCATAGGTGGCAGGCGGTGATGGGGAGGCAGGTAGAACGGGTTCTGTCTGGGTTCCTTTCGTGGCCCTGCCAGAGTCTTCCCTTGTGGAGCCCAGTCTCTCTGTGATGCCCTTTGCAGCTAGTAGTTGCGTCTGGGTGGCAACGGTCTTTTCCAGACTGATTATTTTTTCAACCAGTTGCAGAATGGTTCTTTGTAATTCTGCAATTGCAGAGGTGTTCTTTTCACAGCCAGAATGACTGTTGTCGTTGCCACTGGTAACAGTTTGAGACGTAGATCCAGATCTATTCTCGGCAGACTGAATTTTTGTCGAAATTTGTCCTTGGGGGTGCTTTATCGCTGCCGTCTTCGTTATTTTTGCTTGTCCGCACTCAGCGCTGGTGTGTGTGTGTGTGTGTGTGTGCACGCGCGCGCGTCCTTTTGAAAAACTTGTTTTGACTATTGTAATTCTGATTTCATAGATTTGGTCTGCAGCATACCATGTTTGTAATATTTGTTTGTTAAAACTATTGATTGTTTGTCATTGGTTGCATGACTCAGTTTAGATTATGACGTATAAGACCTTTACCCAATAACATATGAAATCACGTGCGCTATGTATGACTGCACACGGGACCTCAGTTTATGGTTTGTCATCTCGTCTGAAAGACTAGCCCCCAGACCACCACCCAAAATATAATGGATGAGTGAAAAGGTCAGGCTCACACGGGACTCGAAGCTGATACTTGTGGATTTCTAAACGGGTGTGTTGCTCCTTACATCACCGAAGCACAACTCAAATAAATGTTGTTGTTGTTGTTGTTTTTCCTACCTCAACATCTGTGAGCCACAGAATCAGAGATGATTTTCTTTTATTGCATGGTGGTCAGTGTTGAGGAGGAGGAGGATGTGGATCGGTGGTCTAGAGGTAACGCGCCTGTCTAGAAAGCAAAAAGTCCGGGTCGGAAGTGTGCGGTGGTTCTTACCCTTTTGGACCCGAAACATTTTCCCCATCCATTAGATCATGAGTGATGGTCTGGGCGCTAGTCTTCCGGATGAGACGATAAACTGAGGTCCCGTGTGTTACACAAATTTATTCAGCGCACGTAAAAGAACCCACGGCAACAAGACAGTTGTCCCTGGCAAAATTCTGTAGAAAAAAAAGTCACTCTGATAGGGAAACAAATACTGTTGCAGACAGGGGAAAAAAAGAAGAAAAAAATATAAAAAAATGGGTGGCATTGCTCTTGTGGCGACGTGCTCTCCCCGGGGAGAGCAGCCCGAATTTCACGCAGAGAAATCTGCCGTGACTTAAAGTGGTATAAATAAATAAATAAATAAATAAATGCTGCCATGGAAATGCATCTGCTTAAAGTCTACACGACAGGGCTGTACTCTACGCTTCCTATCATAATATATCCCGGCGTCAACCAGGCCCGAGAGATACAGACACATACTGTTCTGGTTTTTGACCAACACTCTCAAACTCGCGTCCCTAAAGTGGATGAAGCTCGACTGTGTGGTCCCCGTCTTCCCACTGAGCCCACAGCATCACTCACCCTGGGTAGGAGCCGGCATGAGTCCGAAAAGATTCCTGTGACTCTTATGGGATTCGAACGTAACACCTTCAAGTCCGTAACAGGAGGTACTAACCGCTGTGCAAAGGCGAATGGTTTGTTGTTGTTGTTGTTGTTGTTGTTGTTGTTGTTGTTGTTGTTGTTGTTGTTGTTGTAACTTGAACAAAAGGGAACGGCCATTGAACTGGATACATCACCCCTCTGTACAGCTCGTTATCTTCTTCCTGTGGACTTCAGTTTCTTCCTTTGAAGTTTGTTTGTTCATTTCTTTGTTCCTTTGTCCCCGTCCTTCTTTAGTCTGTCAGTTTATCTTCTTTTCCTTTCTTTTTTTTTTTTTGGTTCAGTAGGTCATTATGTGCCGATGGGAACAGATGACAAAATGTATTTTTTAAATCCTGCTTTCACACAGGGACTTGATGTATAAAAAAAAAAAAAAGCATATGAGTGTTTATTCCATTATCCTCGACATAAAATAATAAAGAATTTTTTTTAATAATAAAACTCTGTCTCTCTCTCTCTGTCTCTCTGTCTCTGTCTCTGTCTCTCTCTCTCTCTCTTCTCTCTCTCTCTCTCTCTCCTCTCTCTCTCTCTCTACTCTCTCTCTCTCTCTCTCTCTCTCTCTCTCTCTCTCTCTCTCTCTCTCTTCTCTCTCTCTCTCTCTCTTTGATTCTTTCTTTCTGATTTTGTTTGCTCTCTTTCTCTTCACAGATCTTTGTGACTTTATGCTCTATTGCAATTCACTTTGGTCGCATTCACACTCATGCACAGACACACCAGTATATGTGTATGCACACGGATATGTACGCACGTATGTGCCCACATACGCAAATTACACACGCCCGCGTGCAAGTGCAAGCGCAAGCGCACACACACACGTGCAACACACACACACAATACAACACAACACACACACACACACACACAACACACACACACACACAACACACACACACAATACAATACAACACAACACACACACACACACAACACACAACTCACACACACACACACACACACACACACACACACACAATACAACACAACACACACACACACAACACACACAAAAACACACACACAACACACACACACACACATAACCATTTACCAATCATTTCTCAAACTTTTGTACAAACATCACTCTCAAAATGACCACCACCACCACCACCCCACCCCCAAGAAAAAACAGATCAAACAAACGGCAGAGGAAAAGAACAAAAAGCAACACACACACACACTCACACACACACTCACTCACACACTCACTCACACACACACACACACACACACACACACACACTCACACACACACTCACTCACACACACACACACACACACTCACTCAGACACACACACCCTCACTCACTCACACACACACACCCCCACACAAAAACCCACTCACTCACACACCACTCACTCACTCATCACACACCCACATACACCACACACACTCACACACAAAACACCACAACACACAACACCACCACACACCCACCACTCACTCCCCTCACTCACATCACACACACTATTCGTTCTAAACTGACATAGGGTAAAAAGTTTTTTTTAAAGCCCAAAATTTTTACTGAAAAAAAATTTGCTTGATTGAAAGTTTTTCGCCTTGCTTTGGGAGTACCATCACATCCGTCTTGGAACAACAAAGAAATGCAGTTCCCCTTTGGGGATAAAAATACGCGAATTGATGCTGGCAGAAACATTGTAAAAAGCTCAACTACCGAAAAACAATATCGAACGGAAATCTATGTGAGATCGGTGACATTTCCCTAAAAGGAAAAAATTTTTTGTTCTCTTAAACAATTGGAAACTTTCACGGCAGATCTTTTTTAAAAAAGTCAAAATTTAATCCCGAGAAACGAAATTGTCCACCCTTAAAATCCCCTAGCCCTCCATGGGAACTTCAAAGAGTTCTTTTTTTATTCATCATTTACCTGTAAAAAAAAAAAAGGGGGAGTAACATTCTCATATCATGTGAAGGAGCACTAATAAAAAATAACTACCCTTCATTTTAAAATCTATACCGGGGATTCTTCTTAAATAGCACTGATGGGGTGCGTTTTCCTTTCCCTCCTTAAAGGTTGAAAAATTTGTCCCTTTTGGAAGAATCATCTATTTTTACAGCAGAGTTAACTGCCATTTTGAGGCTTTACATTACTTAATTGACTTTTCCCCCGGGCATTTTACAGGGATTTTATGTGTTGATTCAAAATCTGGTTACAATCCTTTAAAAAAATCTGGGGCTAATATTAAACAACTTATAATGAAATAAACCCTATTTAACTTTCCATATTTAAAAGGCCCGTGTCACCTTTTTTTCTGGTACCATCGCATTGCAATACTTTTATTTTTAAAAGGGTTGATAGAGAGGCCTAAAAATGCGGGAGCACATTAAAAATCTGCTCGTCTTTTAATATACCAATGTCAATTTATGAGAATTAAACTTGATGAAAGTGCTTGCTGGAAGCAGTTAGGAAAAAACAAGAAATGCGGGGGTTTTCCATGGTATCACTTCATTTTTTTCCTAAATTTCTTTCTCCTTTTGTTTGGGTTAGATAAATCACGCCAAAGGCCCTCATAAGCTTTTTTAATGACTGAGTTAAATGCTTTCCAAACAAATTTGAAAGTCTTGTGTGTGTTTTTGGGGGCAATCTCAAAATTATATTTTTTTTCGAATGCCAAAAGTTAAAAAGCGCCCCACCCTTCGTGAGGATCTTTTCAAAAGGTTTTGAATAACTTACATTGCTCTGTGATATTTCTTTGCTGTTAAAAAAGAGTTGTGTTATAATTTGCAAAAGCACAAGTAAGTATGTCATTTATTGATTTTAAGCTAGGCATTCTACCCACCAGGTATAGTTTTCGAAATTTTACCTTTTTTTTCCCATGTTTTTTCATGGGAAAACTTGAAATGTATCTTTTGATCTGTTTCGTTTAAAATTTTTTTTTCT
>JAQIHA010000234.1:7500-14766 GCA_028751875.1 Rapana venosa | reverse complement strand
CTGGTTGTTGAGCGTTGGAGAAGAGGAGGCCCCAAGGTTCATCAGTGGTGAGATTTCTTGGGGTATGCGACCGTTTTTACCCACCATTGAAGTAGCCACATTCCGACTTCGGGGATGATGTCTAAACACGACTACGGTCTGCATGCGGGTTTAAAAAATTGTCTGTTGTTACTGGCACAAATGGCTTACTCTTTCTGTATGGAAGAACGGGCTTTTTAATCAACGTGCGCGCAAGAGGTTCTGCCTGAGTTTGCGCGCGCGAGGCCTCGGTTTATAGTCTCATGTGAAGGACTTTTCGGGGGGGAGTGGAGTGAGTCAGTACTAGTGATAACTTCAGGGGAAAAATTTCCTATTGAACGGGCAACTCGGTGGTGGTGGTTCGAACCCGGGCTCAATTGCAGACAGTCAAATTGTGAATACAACGCTCTAATCACTAGGCTATAACCCCTCCCCCCAAAAAAAAAACAACAACAAAAAAACAACAACAACACAACAACAACAACAACAACCCACAACAAAAAACAACCCCCCCAAACCCCTAACCCAATAAAAACAAACACCACCCTCCCCCAAAAAACCCTCAACAACAACCCAAAACACAACAACAACCCTCCCAAAAAACACCAAACAACACACAAACAAAACACAAACAAACAAACAAAACAGCCCAACAAACAAACAACAACTACAACAACAAAAACTTTCTGATAGTGTGTCTTAGTTGGGCAAGTCAAACTATCCTGTCGGAGCCTACCGTTCTCTTGGCTTGTTGCATGCTGGGTATGTTGGAGTCATCAATCCATACGTACGACTGGTGATAGTCGGGTAGTCTTAGTGCACCCTCGTCATCTACATAAACAAGAATGGATGTTTTTTTTGCTCGTGGTGTGTGTGTGTGTTGTGTGTGTGTGTGTGTGTGTGGTGTGTGTTGTGTGTGTTGTGTTTGTGTGTTTATGTATTTTATTCTTTTATATCGAGGATAATGGAATAAGCAGCCATGTGCTTTTTTACATCTAGTCCCCGTGTGTATGCGGTTTTGTAAATTCTGTCATCTGTTCCCACCGGCACACAATGGCCTACTCTTACGAAAAGCGGAAAAGGATTTAACGTGTGTGGGATGTTCTGCGTGCCTTCGCACACGGGGCCTCGGTTAATAGTCTCATCCGAAAGACGTTTGGGGAGAGTGGAGTCGGCACTGATGTTAACTCCAGGGAAAAATAACCCCTTCAACGGGAATCGAACCCGGGTCGTCAGATTGTGAGGCAATGTTCTAACCACTAGGCTATCCCGTCCGCGCGCGCGCGCGCGCGCGCGCGTTGTGTTGGTTTGTGTTGTGTTGTGTGTGTGTGTTTGTGTGTGTGTTTGTGTGTGTGTGTGTGTGTTTGTGTGTTTGTGTGTGTGTGTGTTGTGTGTTGTGTGTGTTGTGTGTGTGTGTGTGTGTGGTGTTGTGCGCGCGCTCGAGCATCGTAACATCGCAACACGGGATATCCATTGCTAGTCTCATCTATGGTCTGGGGGGGGGGGGGGGGGGGGGGTTGGGGGGATGAAACCGCAACTTAACCAGGTTATCTCCCCTCACTCCCCTTAACAACAACAAAAGTTACTCCTTCCCCCACCCACCCCCCCCCCCCCCTTCACACAAAACAAAACTTCAGCAGAGAATGGAACCCCAAAAGCACGCAAGCCTATCTGTGGAAAACTGGGTTACCAAAAAACCGACACAGAAAGTTCGTTCATAGCGATTTTATTTGAGTTTTTAAAAATTTTTTTTAATAGAAACGACATCATGTCTAGAAATTAGAGAAGTGGGACTGCCTGGAACTTTTCTCTCTCTCTCTCCTCTCTCTCTCTAATCCCCCCCCCCCCCCCCCCCCCCCCCCCCCTCCCACCCCTTTCTGTATACATCGGAAGGCCCCCGTTCAGTTGTAGTAGTTCTATTCACTGTTCGGAAAGAGCTGGCCCATCATAAATCAGGCTGGCACGTGTTGAAATGGCACACACCGCAAATAGCCTCGCAGTGGCAACCTCCCCCCCACTCCCCCCCCCCCCCCCCTTCCCTCCCTCCACTCCACCCCCTCTCTTCTCTGGTTTTCTCACTGGTGCCAGAAGAGAGGGTTGGTACTGTGATGTTGCCGTGCGGGAAGGCACCGTATCACACTGAACAGCGCGCGTGCGCGCACACAAGCTCTCTCTCACGCACACTCTCTCTCTCTCTCTCACACACACGCACACGCGCTCCTTCTCACACACACTGGCTAACACAGTTGGGCGGGCGAGTGAGGCTGTACCTACTTAGGCTAGTCCCCCCTCTTTTGCCTTGTATTGGCCTAAACTGAAAATAAAGTTTTCTCTAAACTAGGCCTACAATAGGCTAAGTATGATTTCAGTGATGGGCCCAGGCTAGATAGACCTTGTGTCTAGGCCTATCTCTTTTCTTGTTATCTACCCGCGTACGCTAGGCCGACTCAGCCAAAACACATACAGGTAGCATCAGTTAGCCTAAGAAACACGGAATTCGGGACCCCCTCTCCCTCCCCCTCCAAATACCTGCTAGACCTAGGTACAGCCCTGTTAGGCCCTAGCCTATCGTTCAGTAAGCCTGTGCCTATTCTACACTTTGTAAGATACAGCCTAGATCTAGATCTAAGCCTTAAATGTCAATAAGGTTTTTGTGCAAAGATGCCATGAATCGGGCACACACTCACATTCCAGCCAAAGCCCATCTGGACAATGCTAGGCCCCAAGGCCTAGGCCTAAATGAAGACTTTTAGACCATGCCTCGCTTGCTCGCTCTTTTCCCCATCTGTCTCTCCCTCCCCCCCTCTCTCTCCTAGCCACAGAAAGTGCCTTGCACTGCAAAGAACGGTAAGCACGCGCTTGGTAGAAGCATGGCGTACACAAGTACACGGCAGATGGCGAAACTAGGGCCTGTTCTTTGAACTGAGGGCCCAGGAAAGTTGTGCTGCTAAATAAATCTTCCTTACAAGTGTCGCGGTAGTGGATGGAAGTTTTTAGCACGGTGCTGACTATGCATGTGCTGGCAACTCTGTGTGAGCGTGTGTGGAGTTAGCCTAAGCCTGTGAAGTATTTACCCAGAAAGAAATAGGCCTACGTCAGTTTCTCTCTGGGAGCTGTGAAAGTCTTTCTCGAGAAATAAGTGGTTATGTTTTGGTGATGTGTGTTAAGTCAGTGACTGATTCCATCTGGGATTGATGCTTCTTACCAGCTGATAGGTAAAGACATCTACGTTTCTTTTTGTCTGCTATCATTTATTTGTTTCATAGCGCTCGGCTAAGTGTGTACATAGCAGAAGAACGCTGAGGGAATCTGAGCAGTGATAAACAACACGAAAGCCAACACTACCTAGGGCTAGGCCTATCAGTGTGCTGCACTGATTTACAGTTCTCGGGTGTAGGCTAGCCTAGCTAAGCCTACAGCGAAGCCCTCAGTCACTCTCAGCAAAAACGCAGGCTGCTTCATCTGATGCCAGTTACACGGCTAATCACAAATTACTGGCTATTATCGTGTATGACTGATGCTCGGCCAGGTTCCTATTATGACTCTGACTAGGAGGCTTGACTTGCACAGTCCTTATGTGCTGCAGCCTGGGGGCTGGTTGGCCTTTGGAGAACATCTCCAACGCTGACTGTCCTTATGCCCACTTGGCCCAAGAGAGTGGGGATGTACTGTGGGCAAGGCATCTCCTCCACTAATTTCTGCCCAATTTCCGAAACGGCAGCTGCCTCCTCTGCTGTTTTGGAGGTCAACGTCGTAAACGACGGACTAACATACACACACACACACATAATTTCCCGCAACCCGAACTGTGGAATGAATCACTGTTAGTGTTTCTATAACGTGCATACATGTGTGATATCGTGCATGCTGGGGAGGGGGGGGATTGCGCAAGATACAGATGAGTGTGTAACTGTAAGTTAACCTGGGAGATTTGCCGTGTAAAACTTTGAATCTGTAATCGCCACTTAACTGTCATCGCGACGCTATCCAACTGCTATGTTGTATGCATTGTTCAGAATTGAGAACAATCATTTTTAAACAAATCGGCGGCACTGCAGGCGACTACTCATAGTAGTACTATTTTTATTTTATCTATTTATTCTTTTATATTGGGGATAATGGAATAAGCAGCCATGTGCTTTTTTGCATCTAGTCCCCGTGTGTATGCGGTTTTGTTAATTTTGTAATCTGTTCCCACCGGCACACAATCGCCTACTCTTTCGAAAAGCGGAACAGGATTTAACATGCGCGTAAGATGTTCTGCGCGCGTTCGCACACGGAGCCTCGGTTTATAGTCTCATCCGAAGGACTTTTGGGGAGAGTGGAGTCTGCACTGATGTAGGAAAAATCCTCTTCAACGGGAATCGAACTACACAAGCAAACAGTGTAGCTTAAAACGTGTATGTGTGCTGGTGCATGCGCGCGCGCACGTGTGTGTGTGTGTGTGTGTGTGTGTGTGTATGAAAAATTAGAAAAAGCCGGAGGCCACTTATACAAAAGTAACAGATAAACAGATCTGAAAACACTTTTTTTTCCAAATGAAATAGGATAGACAGATTGAAGTGGAAAAAAAGAAAGAAAGAAGGTTAGGAAAGACCGTGGGGGGAAAAAACCAACCCGACACGAACATGGGAAAGAAATAGTCCCTTCCACAGGGTATGGACGGATAGATAGATCTATCGATACAGAGTCAAGGTATTATAGGGTTGGACGATATGATATAGCGAAAATCATATACTGTAAGGCTACAATGAACTGCGTGTTGTTCGTGCTTCATACTGTAGGAGAATCGGTGCCATCTCGAGATAAATACGAGCACATTAATTTTTAAAAAAAGAGATAAGTCAGTTCTTTATTTGTCAGGTATGTCATCCATCCGTCCGTCCTTCGTCTGTCCGTCCATCCATCCACCCACTCACCCATCCACTCACCCACCCTCTCACCCAACCATCCACACATCCATCTCCTCCCCCTCCCCCACTCCGTTTATCCGCCCGTCCATCCACCTACCCATCCATCTGTCCGTCCATCTATCCGTTTATCTTATCTATCTATCCATCCGCCTGTCCATCCACCCATCCCTCCATCTTTCCGCCCGCTGGCCTGCCTGCCCGTCTGTCAGGCAGTCAGGTAGGCAGGCAGGCAGGCAGGCAGGCAGGCGATCATCCATCAATCAACCAACCAGTCAAGCAGTCAATCGATTAATCGATCAATCGGTCATTTATTCAGTCAGCTACTAAGTCAAAATCTGTTATCCTTACTGATTTTCAAGGGTGATAGTAATTCGTAAGAGAGAGAGAGAGAGAGAGAGAGAGAGAGAGAGAGAGAGAGTTGATGGAATAAGTACCTGTGTGGGTTTTTTTTTTTTACACCAGTCCCGTGCGTACGCAGTTTTGTAAGTTCACCTGTCCCCAGAGAGAGAGAGAGAGAGAGAGAGAGAGAGAAAGAGAGAGAGAGAGAGAGAGAGAGAGATGGATGTTTGATAACATCGGCTTCGTTGTTCCTCTTTTTGGCAAGGTAAAAATACACACTGCCTTCAGCCCAGATACAACGTGCAAGGGGAAAGGGAGGGAGAGCAATGAGATAATATAAGCGTGGGTACTAAAAAAACCAAACAAAACCTCTGGATAATGTCAAAGAGAACGTATGTCTACAGCCCCCCCCCCCCCCCCCCCCCCCCCCCCCCCCCCCCCCCCCCCCTCCCGCATAACAAAACGAGTGGGGCTTTTTGTATGTTTGCTAGTGTTATGTTCAGATGTTTCTTTGCGTGGGCCTGTCCCTGTAAAATAGCTTCCCCACCTCCTGGAAAGTCTGTGCTTCCAATTCCCTCTTTTCTATCCCTTTCTTTGTTGCTGCCTTGTTCTTTTTCTTCCTGCCGCCTCCTTCTTGCCTATTTTTCTGTCTTCTTGGTCCATATTCCTGCCTCTTTGCCAGAAAGACTTGAAATATAACAATTCTCTCCCACGCTGGAATCGGATGCGCTGGGCCTGACTTGTCAGGCGCTTAACGGCAGCGCAACGCAATTTGGCTCATGACAGACAAGAGTAGTTGCTGTTTAAGCGTTCAACGAAGAGGAAGAAGAAGAAGAAGAAGAAGAAGAAGAAGAAGAAGAAGAAAAAGAAAAAAAGAAGAGAAGAAGAGAGAACGAAAGAAAGAAAGAAAAGGAGCAATAGGACGATGAAGTACGACATTCCTTCAACTATGTGACATTTGGCACAGTGATAAACGCGAAAGAGGAACGGATTCAATATTCGTGTACATAGGCCTTTGAGTTACTTAAAAAAAACCGGTCCTTTTTGATACCTAGACAAAACTACGGTCTGGATTGTGTAGTGGTTAGAGCATAGCGCTTGTGATCTGACGGCCCGGGTTCGAGTCGCCACCGAGGCACTCGTTAGAGGTTGTTTTTTTTCCCCACTGGAGTTTTTATTCTTTATTCTTTTATTTCGAGGATAATGGAATAAGCACTTAAGAGTAAGTACGGACTCCACTCCCCCGAAAGTCCTTCCGATGAGACTATAAACTGAGGCCCCGTGTGTGAATGCACGCAGAGAACATCTTGCAGGTTGCGCTCACGTTAAAAAACCTGTTCCGTCTTTTGGAAGAGTAGGTCGATAGGAATGGTTGACAAAAAATTCGAAAACGCATGCTCACTGATTCCGCCGTGTTTAGACGTCACCCCCATGTCGGAATATGGCTACTTTTAATGGCGGGTAAACGGGTGCATGCGCAAAAATCTCATCAGTGCTGAACCTCTGAGCGCCAGGATGAATAAAACAACAAAAATCCCCAACCCCAGCAACAAAACTGCCTTCCAAAGGTTATTTACTTTACAAGATTCAGCGCTATATAAATTCCATACATTATTATTATTATTTAAAAAAAACAAAAAACTTTAAGATGTAGCTAATAAGTAATAAAGTAATATTTGAAAAGGAATGTAAGATGTTAATAAAAGGCAACAATAACAACAACAGCGACTCTCTCTCTCTCTCTCTCACACACACACACACACCACGCAATCACGCACGCACACACACACACACACACACACACACACACACACACACACACACACACACACACACACACACACACACACACACACACACATAGTATGTAGTAAATTTTGAAAACACATATGAGCGCGCACGCAGGATAAGTCCCAGTCCCTTCGTCTTAGTCTAACACCGGATAATCGTCCTCTGCTTACCTCAGTTGTTGTAAACCTCAAGTTTTGGTTGCACA
>JAQIHA010000234.1:0-2500 GCA_028751875.1 Rapana venosa | reverse complement strand
GTTTTCCTCTACTACTGTTTTCCCCAATAACGCTAGTATCCCGAATCATAAACCAGTGTCCCGAATCATAAACTAGTGTCCCGAATCATAAACTAGCGGCCCGAGTCATAAGCCAGTGTCCTGAATCCTAAACTAGCATCTCGAATCATAAACTAGTATCCTTAATCATAAACCAGTGTCCTTAATCATAAAACCAGTGTCCTGAATCATAAACTAGCATCTCGAATCAGAAACTAGTATCCTTAATCATAAACCAGTGTCCTTAATCATAAAACCAGTGTCCTGAATCCTAAACTAGCATCTCGAATGATAAACTAGTATCCTTGATCATAAACTAGTGTCCCGAATCACAAACCCGTATCCTGATTCATAAACTAGTATCCAGAATCATAAACCAGTATCCAGACTTATGTGAGCATCGTCATCAACTTCTTCAAAGAGACAGGGGGAAACCCCCCAAGAAAAAAAAGGGAAGTAGAAGTAATGGTGATAAGGTAATAGCAATAATTATAAAATTATGATAATAACAAGAAAAAGAAAGAGGAGGAAAAGGAGGAAGAAGAGAAGAAGAAGGGGCGGGAAAAAGAGAAAGGAGAAGAAGAAGAGGAAGAAGAAGAAGAAGAGAAAGACAAAGAAAGGGGGGGGGGGGAGGAGGACGAAATAGAAAGAGAACAAGAGGGGGAGGTGGAGTGGGGGTGGGGGAGCGTGGCGAAAGAAGAGAAAAGAAGAAATAGAAAGAGAAGAAAAAAGAAGAAACAACAGAAAAGCACAGATTCCCACTTCAGTACTCCTTAGCCTATGGATGTGATTCTATCAATTCGTAGTTGCACAATTGAAAAACTGAAAATCTGATCTTATAAAAAAAACCCACCACCCACACAAACAAACCCAAAAATAAAGAAGAAGAAGAGAAGAAGAGAAGAGAAGAAGAAGGCGGGTAAAAAAACAACAACACAAACCCACCCAGGAGAACAAGAAAGGAAAAAGAAGAATGAGAAAGACTGAATAATACAGAAGAAGAAGAAGAAGAGGGTAAAAAAAAAAAAAAAAAAGAAAGAAAGGAAGGACAACAAGAAAGGAAAAAGAAAGAAGACGAAGAAGAAAGACTGAAAATACAATGCAAGAAGAGAAAGTGAAGGAATGAGAGAGGAGGGATGGTGGAAAAAAAAGAAAGAGAGAAGAAAGCAGAAAGGAAAATGCTGTCTTCATTAGCGTGAAAGCGATCGTCATTGCTACCCTTGCCTTGCATCACAGATGAGAGGGAGCAACCAGTG
Organism: Rapana venosa; assembly: GCA_028751875.1. Lineage (NCBI taxonomy): Eukaryota > Metazoa > Mollusca > Gastropoda > Neogastropoda > Muricidae > Rapana > Rapana venosa. The sequence goes on along the minus strand of JAQIHA010000234.1, from coordinate 1,226 downwards.
TTTTAAAAAACAACAGCAGCAAAGTGCATTTCGTTTCTGTCTGGGTTTTTTTCTTTTAGTTCTCTTTCTGTCTTTCTGTCAGTTTGTCAATTTGTCTGTCTGTCTACCTGTCTGTCTGTCTTTCTGTTTATCCTTTCTTTCCTTCTTTTTTCTACCATTCTTTCTTTCTTCCCCCCGTGGGACTCCCGGGGTATGCTTGCAAAGCGAACATTGCAAGAATAGGATCTCTGCCCTCCAACCAGGCATGTCGTAAAAGGCGACTAAGGTGGAACCCTTCCCCCAGGTAGGGGGTTAGACACAGGGCTAACAACCCTGTTCTGTAAAAAAACATTTGTTACGGAAACAGCAACTAAAGAAACAAACAATACTTGTTGTGACGGGCTTCCAGAGTCATCGGAAGATGCACGTATGAATGTCAGTGGTGAAAGCCAAAAGGAAGCCACTGACAGGAAGATGGAAGTCTTAAGCGCCAAAAATAAGACCAAAATAGGATTCTGGAACGTGAGAACCATGTTCGAAACAGGAAAACTAACGCAAGTTACAGCAGAGATGAGACGCTACAATTTTCATATTCTCGGGAATTAGTGAAAGGCGATGGACGGATCAGGGAAATACGAGCCAGCACAGGGAGGCAGTGCTGTACAGTGGTAGGGGATGACAGCCAACACCAGAGGGAGTAGCAAAATTTTCATGGAAGAAAGGAATGGAGCAATGCTGATGGAATGGAAAAACCCACAAAAAGCAGGATGATGAGGATAAGAAAGAAAGGTAAGCATGCTAATACCACAATCATACAGTGCTATGCCACCAACCAACGACAGTGGAGAAGAAAGCAAAGATGCATTTTATGAACAATTACAGGCTGAAAAAGGAAAAACACACCAAACACGACATGAGGATAGTGATGGTGACCTAAATGCAAAAGTCGGTAAAAAACAACACAAATCAAGAAAGAGCCAAAGGGAAAAGAAGGATGTGGCAGCATAAATGACAACGGGGGAAAGATTGGTGGAATTCTGCATGACAAACAACCTGGCCCTTGGAGGGAATTATTTGCACCCCTGAGATCCACAAGCTTACCTGGTGTTCCCCCAATGGAAGAGACAAAAACCAGATCGCCACCTGATGTCAATGGACTAGAGGAGATCGCTCCTAGATGTAAAAGTAAGGAGAGGAGCCGATGTTGGCAGTTGATCACCACCTTGTCACTGCAACCTAAAAATAAA
>JAQIHA010000233.1:12500-14776 GCA_028751875.1 Rapana venosa | reverse complement strand
ACAACACACAACACTCACACACACGCTGTACCACAGACCACACTCACACACACACACACCCACATACCACACACCAGACCACCCACACACAACACCCCCCCCACACCACACACACACACCAACAACCCCCCCACCCCACCCCCCAAACCCCCACCACCCCCACCTCCTACCCCCCACAACCCACCCCCCCCCCACCACCACACACACACCACACACACGTACACGTGTACACACAACACACAACACAGACTGACCTGTGGGCGGAATGAGGGCGAAGAGCACTTTCCAAAAGAGGGTGAGGAAGTGCATGACGTAATCCATGCAGGAGGGCAGCTTCTCCTCTGCCTCCTCGTCGCCTCGTCATCTTCCTCGTCACCTGCTCGTGCGTCAACCAGTTTGAGTGGGGGGGGAGGTTGATGGGGGGGGGGGGGGGGGGGGGTTGAGGGGGAGGGGTTGGTGGGAAGTTGGTTGGTTGGTTGGTTGTTTGGTTGTTGGTTGTTGGTTGGTGTTGGTTGGTGTTTGATGTTGGTTTGGTTGGTTGGTTGGATGGTTGGTTGGTTGGATGGTTGGTTGGTTGGTTTGTTGTTTGGTTGGTTGGTTGGATGGTTGGTTTGTTTGTTGGTTGGGTGGGTAGGTGGTTGGTTGGTTGGATGGTTGGTTGGTTTGTTGAATGGTTGGTTGGTTTGTTGGATGGTTGGTTGGATGGTTGGATGGTTGGTTTGTTGGTTGGTTGGCTGGTTGGTTGATTGGTTTGTTTGTTGGTTGGTTGGGTGGGTAGGTGGTTGGTTGGTTGGATGGTTGGTTGGTTTGTTGAATGGTTGGTTGGTTTGTTGGATGGTTGGTTGGATGGTTGGTTGGTTTGTTGGTTGGTTGGTTGGTTGGATGTTTGGTTGGTTGGATGTTTGGTTGGTTTGGTTGGTTGGTTGGATGGTTGGTTGGATGGTTGGTTGTTTGCTTGGATGTTTGGTTGGATGGATGGTTTGGTTGGCTGGTTGGCTGGTTGGTTGGTTGGTTTGTTGTTGGTTGGTTGGGTGGGTAGGTGGTTGGTTGGTTGGATGGTTGGTTGGTTTGTTGAATGGTTGGTTGGTTTAATGGATGGTTTGTTGGTTGGTTGGTTTGTTGGTTGGTTGGTTGGTGGTTGGTTGGATAGTTGGTTGGTTGGATGGTTGGTTGGATGGTTGGTTGGTTGGTTGGATGGTTGGTTGGTTGGATGGTTGGTTGGTTGATTGGATGGTTGGTTGTTGGATGGTTGGTTGGTTGGTTGGATGGTTGTTTGGTTGGTTGGATGTTTGGTTGATTGTTTGGTTGGTTGGATGTTTGGTTGGTTGTTTGGTTGGTTGGTTGGTTGGATGGTTGGTTGGTTGTTTGGTTGTTTGGTTGTTGCTTGGTTGGTTGGTTGGATGGTTAGTTGCTTGGTTGAACGGTTGTTTGGTTGGATGGTTGGTTGGATGGATGGTTAGTTGCTTGGTTGAACGGGTTTTGGTTGGATGGTTGGTTGGTTGGTTGGATGGTTGGTTGGTTGGATGGTTAGTTGCTTGGTTGAACGGTTGTTTGGTTGGATTGTTTGTTGTTTGCTTGGTTGGTTGGTTGGATGGTTAGGTTGCTTGGTTGAACGGTTGTTTGGTTGGATGGTTGTTTGGTTGGTTGTTTGGTTGGTTGGATGTTTGGTTGGTTGGTTGGATGTTTGGTTGGCTGGTGGATGGTTGGTTGGTTGGTTGGTTTGGTTGGTTGGATGGATGGTTGGTTGGTTGTTGGTTGGTTGTTGGTTGGTTGGTTGTTGGTTTGTTGGTTGGATGGATGGTTGGTTGTTTGGTTGGTTGGTTGGTTGGTTGGTTGGTTGGATGGTTTGGTTGGCTTGGATGGTTGGTTGGTTGTTGGTTGTTTGGTTGGTTGGATGGATGGTTGGTTGGTTGGTTGTTGGTTGGTTGGATTGGTTGGTTGGTGGTTTGTTGGTTTTGGTTGGTTGTGTGGTTTGGTTGGTTTGGTTGGTTGTTGGTGTTGGTTGGATGGTTGGTTGGTTGGTTGGTGGTTTGGTTGGTTTTGGTTGGTTGGTTGTTGTTTGGTTTTTGGTTGGTTGGATGGTTGTTTGGTTGGATGGTTAGTTGGATGGTTGGTTGGTTGGTTGGTTGGTTGTTGTGGTTGGATGGTTAGTTGGTTGGTTGGTTGGATGGTTGTTTGTTGGTTTGGTTGGATGGTTGGTTGGTTGTTTGGTTGGATGGTTGGTTGTTGTTGTTTGGTTGGATGGTTTGGTTGATGTGTTGGTTGGATGGTTGTTT
>JAQIHA010000233.1:0-7500 GCA_028751875.1 Rapana venosa | reverse complement strand
TATTGGGCCCAAAAAAAATTTGGGGCTGTCTTTCTATGATGGTGTTGAAAGGGATCTTTGTACCCAACCCTTACATTACTTCTGCAAAAGTTTTTTTTTTTGTCCATGAGATTTTTTATGAAATTTTCCCGGTTTTTTTCCACTGCCTGGCGGGTTTTTTGTCCCTGGGGGGGGTCCCCCCAATTTCCAAATGTAAGAAGGAAATTTTTTGGGTTTTGGGGGAATTTAAAAAATGGATTTGGTTTGGGTTTTTTTGTTGGGAAAATTGGGGGTTTTGGGTGGGGGTTAAAAGTTTAAGAAGGAAAAAGACCCCTTTTTTTTTTTGGGGTTTCGGGGGCCCTTGGGGGTCCCGGGGGAAGGGCCCGGGGGGTTTTTGGTGGGTTTTTGGGTTTTTTTTTTTTTTTGGCTTTTTTTTTTTTTTTTGGGTTGGTTTTTTGGTTTTTTTTTGTTTTTTTTGGGAGGGAAATTAATGATTTTTTTTGAAAAAAAAAAAAAAAAAAAAAAAAAATTTTAAAAAACTTTTTTTTTTTTTTGTAAGGGATTTCCTTTTTCCCCTTTTCGGGGGCCCTTTTTTTTCCCCTCCCTTTTTTTTTACTTTTTGGGTTTTAAAAATTCTTTTGGGGGGAAATTTTTCTTCCCCAATTTTTTTGTCCCCGGGCCGATAAGGACTGTTTTTCATTCTGCAATTTTTTTTTTCCCGGTTTTTGGGGTTTTTTGGAATTTTTTTTTTTTTTTTTTTTTTTTGGCCAACCCCTAAACCCCCAAATTTTTTTTTTCCCCCAATAATTTCAAATTTAAAATTTTTGGTTTTGAATTATTTACTTTTTAATTAAAATTTTAAAAAAAAAATTTAGGGGGAAAACCCGCACAGCCCGCCCCCACACCCCTGGGGATTGGTCTTTTATTTTACTGATGTCATTGTTTTGACTGTAAATTTGGCCCGCCCCCCTGTTCCCCCAAAATATGTTTTGGGACTCCCAAAAGATCTTTTCCCCCCTCGTTGTTACCCTGCCCCAAAAATCAAACAAGTTCCCCAAGTTGTTACCCCTTTTTGGGCGAAAAAAGCTTTGGAGATCAATGAAGCAGAATGGGGAAAAGGGCTTTTTGGGGCCTTTGATGGATCTTTTCCCCTGAGAGATTTTCAAAGCGGGTTTAATTTTCCCTTTCTGGGGGCCTTTGTCTCCATAATCCAAATTGCGTTTTGAAATTTTTTTGGGGTATTTTATTTTTCATTCTCTTTAAAGAGTATTTTTTAAAAGAAAATTGGGGAGGTGACCTTTATCAGGCTATTGTACGATGTTGGCACATTCAGCTGTACCCAGTTTTTTTGGGATCGCAATGTAGTGGGCTTTTTCATATCTTCGAAACTCTCCTGTGTCATATATATTGTTTAAATAGTTTTTTGACTTCCCTTTAAATTTCCCCCTTTATCCAGGGGGTTTATCAAAATTTAGATTGGGGTTTCAACAGGTCCTGAGCGGGCCCTTTTTCCCCCTTTTCATCTTTCTGGTGGGTTCTTTTTACCCCCTTTGTCTTCCCCTTTATTATGTGGCCCCTTTTTTCGGGTTGGGGTAATATAGGAGGGGGGGGACCTCTGTCCCTCGGGTTATAAATCTTCGATGAAATTTTAAAACCAACCGCCCCTTAAGAATATCTTCTTTTTTCCCTTTATATCTCCATCCTCGATTTATCAACCTGTTTTTTTTTCAGATTTATTTCTTCCCTTTCACATCTTTTATTTTTTTTAAGCATAAGTTTGTATCAAAATTTTTCAAATTTATTTCAATTTTCCCCTTTCCCCTGCTTTTTGGTCCATTCTTTCCCTTGGGTTCATTACTTTTTTCTTAACCGTTTGGGCGAGTTCCTTTTTACTTTTTTCCAAACCCACTTTTTTTTCTCCTGTTTTTTCCCTTAGGTTTTTTTAAAAACTCGGGGCTTTATCCCACTTCTTTTGTTCCCTTTTTATTTTTTAAATGGTATAATTTTTTTTGCGGGGCCTTTTTCCCGAGCTACTTTCATCATCTGCCATTTTTTCCCCTGTAGTGGTTTTATTTTTCTAGGCCATCGAATTTTTTTCCCAAATTTGATCTTGTATTTTTTTTTGATTTCTTCTCAGTTTGTAGATGTTCATTGCAGTTTTGGTTGTTTTTTTTGCTTTTTACAACTTTTTTAATTTTAGTCGCATTTTTCCCGTTTAAATGGGAAAAAGATCACTTCCCAGTCTGACCCCGGCATGGGCTTACAAGATGTTAATTTGAGTTACGGAAAACGTTTTTGAATCAGGGTGTAATTTTATTTTATTCCTGGCTGTCGCCAGGGGTTTTCCCCTGTCCAGACTTCTTGGGGGGGTTTTTTTAAACCCTGTGTTTTATGACAACCAGCTTTTGTTCCTTGCACCATTCCATGAGCCGCTCTCCTCTTTCAAAATTCCCAACTCCAAATTTCCCAAAAGGGCCAACTGTGGTTTCATCTTTCCCTTTCCCACCTTTTAATTGAGGTCACCCATTTTAATTTTCCCGATATCTTGAGACTTCAGTTTCTTCATTGCCTTTTTTTCGATTTTTTTTTTTTAAAAAATCCTCCATTTTTGCGCCCTCTTTTTTCAGTGTTGGTTTTTTTAAAAATACTTGTACTATTCCAATGTCGAAAGGTGTTCCCTATTTAAATTTTCTATCAGGACTCTGTCATTTTCAGTCCAGAAAACTTTGATTTTGTCTAATATCACAAAAGTGAAAGACGTTAAATGGGAAAACAACAACCAAAAACAAAAAACCTTTTATGGTCTTTTTAGGTTTCTTTTATCTAGAATCATGCCAACCTTCCCTTTTTTGGTGTTGATTCCCCCCTGGGGTAAAGAATGGTGTATTGTCGGGGTGTTATGCCCGCCTTTCTCCTTTCCCTCTACTTCTTTAAAATCCAAATATATTGAGGTTTTATTTTTTTCCCCTTTCTTTTTTTGAGATTTTTCCCAAATTTTTCCCTTTTTTTAAACATAGCCGTAGTTCCAAAGTACCCATTCTGAAAGGGTTTTTTGAGGGAAAAGTCGCTGGATCGATCGAGGGTTACCGTGCCCCATAATCCACCCCTACCGAGCGAGGAACTTCCAATAAACTGGGAAACCCCCCTTTCCCCCCCTTTATCTGTATTTTGTTTCTTTTCTGATTAAACCCGATATTCTTTTTCAAAAATAAAAACCTATAGTATAAGTATTTCTTTCGAGCCAGAAGGCCCATAGAGCCGGGCTTAACCGTTTCTGTAGCGTTAAGCGAAAGATGGTTTTTTTACCACCCCCGGGGACAGGAAAGCTAGTCTGTCGCCAAAACTTCCCCCGCAGAGTGGTTTTCCCATTGTACACCCGGGTGGAGTGAGGAAATAGGGGTAAAGTGGGCTTTTTCCCCAAAGGGCACAACACCGAGCCCAGGGGGATCCCAACCCGCGACCTTGGGTCACGAGGTTTTTACCGCCTTTAAAAAAAAATCGACCACGGGGGCCTCCTAAAGTATAACCCATAGTGGCTGCAATTTCTTTTTTATAGGAGTTTTTCTTTTTTTTTTTTTTTTTGGGTTTTTGGGGGGAGGGGGGGATTTTGTTTTTTTCTTTTCCCCCTCCCCCTTGTTGTTGTTGCTTTCTTTTTCTTTTCTCTTTATTTCCTTGCTAAAATTTTTTTGGGTTTTTTTCTGTGTTTTTTGTTTTGTTCTTTTTGCTTTCTTTTATTGTTTTTCGCTTTCTCTCTCCCCCCAGGACGAGATAGCCAGAGCGAACCAGTGAGCCTCCCTGACAAAGACACTGCGGGGAAAACCATGTCGGGGATAAAATTATGATGTTATTGTTTTAGCGAACTTGAATCGTTTGTTTACCCTATCAAAGGGAGGCCTTCCCCTCTTGAATACATATCGTTATTCTTTCTCCCCTTTCTTCCCTCTCTCTCTCTCTCTTCTCTCTCTTCTCGTCTGTCGTTGTCTGTCTCTCTCAGCCTCAAGGGCCCCCCTTTAAAATATTTTTTGTGTGTAGTTTACTTTTGCTGTTGCCCCTTTTTTAAAAAAAAAATAAAAGGAATTTGTTGACGTTTTTTTCCGTTTACCAAAATGAAATTTAGGTTTGTTCCCCTTTATATTCTTCTTTTCCCAAGTGCCCGGGTCTGGTCCGCAGACATCGGACGTCGGGGTCCCATTTTCCTGTTCTCGGCCCCTTCATGACCCAATTGTTGGTGCCCTTTTTATTCGTTGCGAATTTTTTTAAAGGGTTCTGTGAATTTTGTGCTTTTGTTTCCTCGCTCTTGTTTCCACAGATTTTCCCACCCCATAACAGTTTCTTTCCGACCCCCTGATTATAGGGCCCAAAAAAAATTTGGCTGTCTTTCTATGATGGTGTTGAAAGGGATCTCTTGTACCCCATTACATTTATTTCTGATTATTTTTTTGTTTTGTCCATGAGTTTTTTCATTTTTTCCCCGGAATGAACCCCATTTCCACTGCTTCTAGTCGCTGTTCGTGTCCTTGGGGGTCCGCACTCAACATCCGTACAGAAGAAGGACCATACGTCCTCAAAACAGGGATTTTTTGCTTGAGGTTATCTTACTGTTGGAAAAATGCTTTCATGTTGTTAAAAGTTGCCTTAGATTGAGATTTTTTTTTTTCTTGATTTCTGTGCACACTTCCCGTCCGGGGGTGATAGTAAAACCCAAGGAAATTTTAAAGGGGTGTTTTTGTTGATTCTTCCCCTTTAAGGCTATTTGCATTTGTTTTTATAAAGCTTTTTCGAGTCCATGTTTCGTCTTTTTGATTGGCTTGTAACCCTTTCTTTTCGCTGTCGTCTTTTTAGTTTTTAAAAATTTTTTGCATTTTTCTTCAAGTCGGCGAAAAAGGACTGTGCATTGAAATTTCTCGGTTGTTGATTTTGGCCCACCTACACAATTCCCTCATGATTCCAATTTTTTGTAGAATTATTTCAATATACATTAAAAAAATCGGGCGAAACCGAGCCCCGCTCACACCCCTGAAAAAGGTCTATATTGACTGAGTATTGTCGACTTAATGGCTGCCCCCTGTTCCCAATATATGTTTTTGGGGATCGAAGATCTTTCCGTCGTTGTATACCCTCCCAATATCAAACAAGTCAAGGGTTGTACTTTGTCGAAAGTTTGGAGATCAATGAAGCAGAGGTCGGGTCTTTGGCCCTCGATGGATCTTTCCATGAGAGTTTTAAATGCAAAGATTGCTTTCGGGTGCCTTTGTCTCCATAATCCAAATTGGTTTCGTTTTTGGGGGGGTATTTTATTTCTCATTCTCTTCATGAGTATTTGTAAAAAAAAACTTGGGGAGGGACTCATCAGGCTATTGTACGATGTTGGCACATTCAGCTGTCCCCAGTTTTTGGGGATCCAAGTAGAGGGGATTTCTTCATATCTTCAAAATTTTCCCCTGTGTCATTTATTGTTTATAGTTTTGTGATGCTTAATTCCATTTCATCCAGGGTTTATCAATTCGATGGGATTCACAGGTCCTGGCGCCTTACCCTTTTCATTTTGTGAGTGCATTCTCACTTCGTTTCCATGATTATGGGGGGGCCATCTTCGTTGCAAATAAGGAGGTGGACCTCTGTCGTCGGGTAAAACTCTTCGATGATTCTCCCCCGTTAAGAATATCTTCTTTTTCCTATATTTTCCCCCTCCTCGATTTATAAAACCTGTTTTTGCAGATGATTTTTTCCCCTGTCACTTTTTTTTTTTCAGCATAAGTTGCATCAAAATTTGCATTCATTTCAATTTCCTTGCACTGCTATTGGTCCTTCTTTTTTGGGCTTCATTACTTTTTTCTTAACCCAAGTTTGTCGAGTTCTTTTTACTTCTTTCACCTACTTTTCCTTTCTCCCTTTTTTCCCTTAGGTTTTTAAAAACTCGGGGCTCATCCACTTTTATGTTCCTTTTATTTTTTGACTGGTATAATTTTTTTTGCGCCTCGCTGAGCACTTTTATCTCGCCATTTTTTCCCCTGTAGTGGTGATTGTCTAGGCCATCGAATTTTTCCAACTTTATCTTTATTTTTTTTTTATTTCTTCTCAGTTTGTAGCATGTTCATTTTCATTTTGGTTTTTCTTTTGCTTTTGACAACTTTTTCAATTTTAGTGCATTGTCCCGATAAAAAGGGAAAAGTCACTTCCACAGTTGCACCTGGCATGGGCTTACAAGATGTTATTGAGTTACGGAAAACGTTCTTGAATAGGGGTAATTTTTGATTCCTGGGGCTGGCCCGGGCTTTTCCCCTGTCCAGCATCTTTTTGGTGGGTTTTTAAACCATTGTTCATGACAAACCCGCTTTTGTTCTTGCACCATTCCCTGAGCCGCTTCCTCTTTATTTCTAACTCCAAATTTAAATGGGCCAATGTGGTTTCATCTTTCCCTTTTTCCCACCTTTGAATTGAGGTCCCCATTTTATCCTGATATCTTGAGACTTTAGTTTCTTCATTGCCTTTTCGATATTTTCATAAAACTCCTCCCTTTTTTGCGATCTTTATCGTGTTGGTCTATACTTGTTCTATTCCCAAAGTCGAAAGGGGTTCCCTTAAGTTTTCTATAGGATCTGTCATTTTTCAGTCCAGAAACCCTTTTATTTTGCAATATCCAAAAGTGAAAAGACGTTAAATTGAAGCAAAAAAACAAACAACAACCTTGATGGTCTTTGAGGTTTCTTTGATTAAATCATGCCAACTTCCTTTCTGGTGTTGTCCCTCCCGAGTAAAGAATGGTGTATTGTCGGGTGTTATGCAGCCTGCTCCTTTCCCTTTTCACTTTTGAAAGTCCAGTATATTGAGGTTCATTCTTCCCCCTTTTTTGTTTGGGTTTTCCAATTTTCCTTTTTTTAGCATGCCGTAGTTCAGTACCCTTTGAAGGGGTTTTTTGAGCGGACAGCGGGGGATACGATCGAGGGTTACGCGCAATAATCCCCTCTACGAGCGAGGAAACTTCCAAAAAAAAAATAAAAAAATTTTTTAAACCCCCCCGTTTTCTGTATTTTTTGTTTCTTTTTGATACCAGATATTCTTTGCAGAAGTATATATAGTATAAGTATTTTCTTTCGAGCCGAAGGCCCATAGAGCCCGGAGCTTACCGGGTTTTTGTAGCGTTAAACGAAAGATGGTTTTTCACCACCCCCCGGGACAGGCGTAGTCTGTCGCCAAAACTTCCCCAGCCAGAGTGGTACCCATTTTCACCCGGGTGGGTGGGAAAATAGGGGGTAAAGTGTCTTTCCCAAGGACACAACACCGAGCCGACGGGGATCGAACCCGCGACCTCTGGGGTCACAGTTGACCGCCTAAAACACTCGACCACGGGGCCTCCTAAGATACCATGTGGCTGCAATTTTCTTTGTATAGGAGTTTTTCTTTTTTTTTTTTTTTTTTTTTTTGGGGGGGGGGGGTATTTTGTTGTCTCCTTCCCCTTGTTTTTGTTGCTGCTTTACTTTTCTCTTGATTTCCCTTTCTATATTTTTGGTTGTTTCTGTG
>JAQIHA010000232.1:0-10000 GCA_028751875.1 Rapana venosa | reverse complement strand
TCTATAATATCAAAGGCTTTAGCAAAATCAATAAAGAGTATACCTGTAAATTCCTTTTTATTCATATTATGCAACCATCTGTCTGTCATTTTTACAAGGGTAGTGTGGCAGGAATGGTTTGCTCTAAATCCAGACTGGTTAGGGTGTAGCAGATTATATTTGTTTAAGTGGTCTAGTAAACATTTATGAATGTGCTGCTCAAATGGTTTTGAAAGAGTGGACAATATTGAAATTGGTCTGTAGTTTGATGGTTCTGAGGTATTTCCTGATTTATGTAAAGGAATAATTTTTGCCTGTTTTAAGATTCTAGGAAATGTGTTTTTACTTATGCAAAGATTATAAATATATGTAAGTGTTTCTGCTATAACTGATGCAGATAGTTTAAGAATTTTCCCATCTATTCCATCAAGTCCACGAGTTGATGATTGCTTCAGACGATTTAAAGCAGTGAAAACCTCGTTAACTGTAATAAATGTTAACTCAAATTTAGAATCAATATTTTTACTGTCGCAAAAAGCTTTCAAGTTTTTTAAGTCATTGTCTTCTGATTTGTCCTCAGAGATTAACTGGTCTGCAACGATTGAGAAATGAAGATTTAATGCATCAGCAGTTATATCACAGCCAACGTTTGAGCTATTATGAAAACTTTTGTTGGTGAGCTGGTTAATAGTTTTCCGAATAAATTTACTCTCCCTGTTGTTTTTAAGAAGCTCTCCAAAATACTTTTTTTTCTCAGTTCGTAAAAGTGAAGTTACATAATTTCTTTGTTTCTTATAATCTTCTCGGGAACCTTTCTTTAATAGGTAATCCCTATGATGTATATTTTTTTGTATTTCGTTAGTAAGCCATGGTGGTTTTGTTTTGTATTTAATTCTTTTAATTTGTAGCGGAGCATGTTTATTATAAACATTATAAAAGATAGATTACCAATATTCAGTGGCTATATTAGGATCAGTAATTTGATAAACATCGCTCAAACGTGAATTCAGAAGGTCCTGTAGAAAAACGTTGCTGTTAAAGTGTGAGAAATTCCTAAAAGTTATAGTTTTATGGCTAACTTTTGGAATTTTTACTCCTTTTTTGGACCATGTTATACATATAGGAAAGTGATCACTGCAACCGGAAAGTGGAACATTTATCTCTACAATAGTGTCTTTATTTGTAACATATATATGATCTATTAAAGTTTTTGAACTATTTATAATACGAGTTGGTATAGTTATCAATTGTTTCAAGTTGAAAGATTCAGTTGTGTGTATCCAATGATTATTAGGTTTTAATAAATCAATATTGAAGTCACCTAATAAAACAATATCATCATAATCTTTATCTATGCTATCCATCATTAAAATATAGTGATCAATCCACTCTGCTTTTTCTTTGGGATTTCTGTAAAGAAAACATAAAAGAATTGGTCTGGAATTCCTTAGTTTAATTTCAATCCAAATCGTTTCTATATGAAGTTGTTCTAAACTTTTAACTCTTTTGAAGTGAACTGAGTGATGAATATAAACAGCTATACCAGTTTCTTTAGGATTAAGGGAATCTCTGCGAATGGTATTGTAGCCTGGTACTGAGATGTCATTGTCTGAAATATGGGAGGATAAATGGGTTTCTGTAAAACCAAATACATGGAAATTTGTTCCTGAATTTGACAATATAGAAGATATTTCAGTCATTTTGTGTACTGCATGGTTGATATTAAGATGACCAATTCGCAGGCCATCTTTAGATAACCAAAGATTGTTTTGATGATCCATAGTCAAAATGAATTGCTTGTATCATACACATCTAATCACTAATTCATACAGTTATTCAACGCAAGATCAGAGTACCGTCATCAAATAACACTCACATATAATGGCAATAAAATACAACTATAGAAAAAATGAAACAAGATCAAGTAAGCTATATATGAAAAATCCCAAGGCACAAAAATATTTACACAGGGAAGTATGACCCCACTTTCGATGAAGTGTTACTTTTCCAAAGAACACAATTGTTTAGTGTAATTATACCAACAAAACAAAACAACAACAACAAAAACAAACCCTGCAAAATCTCTATAAGAAAAAGGATCAAAATGCAGAAGGAAAAAACCTCAAAAATGCCAAAACCTTGTTTCCGTTACCAATCTCCGAACAAATGTTTTTCTCTCAGGTCATTCACATAGCCATTGGAGCATCTGGAACTACAACATTCAAACACCATCACACATCATTATTCATTTGAAAATTCTAGACAAAAAAAGTAAAGACATGCAATATACACATTCCCATTTCTATCTGTGCATGGGGTAAGGGGTAAGAAGAAGAAGAAGAAGAAGAAGAAGAAGAAGAAGAAGAAGAAAACAACAACAACAACAACAACAACAACAACAACAAGAACAAGAAGAACAAGAAGAACAAGAAGAACAAGAAATGGAACTTCTTAAGCGCTGAATCTTGTATAGCAAACAAATCAAAGCGCCGGCATTCAAATCATTCATTAAAATTGATTGTAAACACAATGAATGCAACAAGTATTATCCTTGATTGGTTGTTGTTTTTCCAAAAGCTATGAACAGTTTAAGAATCGAACGAAACAAACCCATCTCTTTCTTTCTGCCTTGTTCCTTTTTCTTCCTATCATTCCTTCCTTGTCTATTTCCTGCCTTCTTGGTCCATTCTCCTGCCTTTCTATAGAAAAACTTAAAACATAACAATTCTCTCTCATGCCGAAGTCGATCCGACGCGCTGGATGCTGGGCCTGACTTGTCAGGCGTTTAACGGCAACAATAAATACTGTCTGAGTGTTCGACGAAGAAGAAGAAAAATCTGTGCTCTCCTAGCAGTCGTAGAACTGCCTTTCGTTGCGGTTGTTTGCTTTTTCAGCGTGTTATTTTTTTCTGTGTGTTGCATGGTAATAATCAGCATCATTGAGTCTCCATATATGGCAGAATTAAGTCATCAGGCACGGGACTGTGGACAATGTTATACCACTACAGCATAATACTAAAGAGCGTACCTCTTTTGTCCCTAATAAAACATATGATAATGATATTCCCATACATTATTCTCAGTTCCCCTTTACCTTCACCTTCATCACTGAAGATTATGCAACCAGCTTCCTCCACTCCTCGGGATCTTCTGCTTTCCGCAACAAATCGTTCCACTCAAGGCCTGTCCACTCTCCAATGTTGTCTTCCCATCGTTGTCTCTGTCTGCCTCTTAGACTCCCTCCTTGCACTGTTCCCTGTAGGACAGTCTTGGCCAGTCAAGGGAGACAGGATAGCCTAGTGGTTGGAACATTGCCCTCGCAATCTGACAACCCGGGTTCGATTCCTGTTCAAGGGGGATATTATCCCCTGGAGTTAACATCAGGGCCGACTCCACTCTCCCCAAAAGTCCTTCGGATTAGACTTTAAGCCGAGGCTCCGTGTGCGAACGCACGCAGAACATCTTGCGCACACGTTAAATCCTGTTCCGATTTTCGAAAGAGTAGGTCAATGTGTGCCGGTGGGAAGAGATGACAGAATTTACAAAACCGCATACACACGGGGACTGGATGTAAAAAAGCACTTAAGTGCTTATTCCATTATCCTCGATATAAAAGAATAAAATTTAAAATTAAAAGATGTTCGTGTGACGTGCCCGTACCAATTTAGCTTCTGGGTTGTTTTTTTTCTCAGTGAAGTCAGGAACTCTTCATAATTATGGTCTGATGGCGTTCTGGTTTTTACTTCCTCATTGGTGATGTGCTCTCTGTATGAGATACCAAGGACTTTGCAAAGGAAGACTCAGATATTCCTTAGTATCCATGGTTTTCTCATTTAGAACTATAGATCGATACAGTGATTTGTGATATTTAACAACTCTTCATCATTTCCAAAAAGCTTTTGATTTTTTTTAGTATTCTGTGGGCAAGAGGAAGCGTTTAATAATCATTCATGACACCGATTTCTTCCTAGCTTGTAGCTTCGTCAATGTGTAGGTCAGCAACAAGGACACTGCATTACTAAGTTTCGCTGGCACGAATGAAGTCTTTTACCCTGTACAGAGTTACTATTCATGAGTTCTGACTACGATCAGATAAGAAGCAAGCCCTAAAAACATCTACAGTTAATATTATTCCTATCCTTTTAGTATCAAGGGCTTAGTAGCCAAGTCCCATCATTACTACTGTCTTAATTTTTGTGTATCTTATTATATCCTGCCATTTATAGGATGTTTGTTTGATAGATAGACATCTGGAAATGGTGGGGAGGAGAAGAGAGAGAGAGAGAGAGAGAGAGAGAGAGAAGAGAGAGAGAGAGAGAGAGAGAGAGAGAGAGAGATAGAGAGAGAGACAGACAGACAGACAGACAGACAGGCAGACAAACAGAGAGAGAAAGAGAGAGAGAGAGAGGGAGAGAGAGATCAACAGACAGACAGACAGAGAGAGAGAGAGGGAGGGGGAAAGAGAGCGAGCGTGAGAGAGACAGACAGGAAGAAAGACAGAAAGAGAGAGAAAGAGAGAGAGATAGGGATGGAGAGAGACAGACAGACAGACAGAGATAGGGAGGGGGAGAGAGAGCGAGACAGACAGACAGACAGACAGAGAGAAAGAGAGGGAGAGATAGGGAGAAGAGGGAGAGAGCGAGCGAGAGAGAGAGAGGCAGGCAGACAGAGCGAGCGAGGAGAGAGAGAGAGAGGCAGACAGACAGACAGACAGAGAGGGAGATAGGGAGGGGGAGAGAGAGCGAGCGAGAGAGAGAGAGGAGAGAGAGAGAGGAGAGAGAGAGACAGACAGACAGACAGACAGACAGACAGACAGACGGACAGACAGAGAGACACAGAGAGAGAGAGACAGAGAGCGAGAGAGAGAGAGGTACATGGCCCGGAGAGCGGACCCCTGTCAGTATAAACTTGATCTTTCCTCTAGAGCTGTCAGCTTCTTCATCTCAAAGTCTGCCACTGTGAACGTCTGGAATGGGGGAATACACACGCACGCGCACACACACGCACACACGGACACACACATACACACGTACACGCAAGCGCTCGCGTGCGAGCACTCTCTCTCTCTCTCTCTCTCTCTTCTCTCTCTCCTCTCTCTCTCTCTCTCCTCTCTCTCTCTCTCTCTCTCTCTCTCTCTCTCCCTCTCCCTCTCCCTCTCTCTTATTCCTGTGACTGTCTGTCTGTCTGCCTCTCTCTCTCTCTTCTCTCTCTCTCTCTCTCTCTCTCTCTCTCTCTCTCTCCCTCCCCCACCCTCCTCTCTCTTTAACTCACTCACCATATAAAAAAAAAATTGTGTGTGTTTGTGTGTTTGTTGTGTAGTGTAGTGCAGTGCAGTGTAGTGCAGTGTAGTGCAGCGTAGTACGTTAAAGAGTGCTGTATTGTCTTGTGGTGTATTGTATTCTATCGTATTGTAATGTATACCATTTTTTTAAAGTACATCAGCCTTCCTTACCTGAAATTTAGGCTGCTCTTCCATAGGAGAGCGCTACGCCACAAGAGCAACACCACCATTCTGTTTTTCGTTTTTTTCCATGATGTTAATGTCTCACTATTATGGTGACTTTTCTCATGACATTTTGCCAGGGACAACTATCTTTTGACAGTAGGTTCTTTTACGTGCACTAAGCGCGTGTTGCATACAGAACCCCGGTTTATCGTTTCGCCCAAAATACTAGCACCCAGACCATCACTGAAGGTCTGTTAGATGGGGAAAAGTCTAAGGATCAAACTAGGATTGAACCCTAACTTCTCGCTTTCCTGGCGGTTGCGTCACCTCTATAGATCAGCGTTGTGTGTATCTCTGTTCGTGTGGGTGCGCACGCGTGTGTGTTTTATTTTATTCATTTATTTATTCTTTTATTTCGAGGAAAATGGAATAAGCACTCATGTGCTTTTTTTCATTCAGTCCACGTGTGTATGCAGTTTTGTCAATTGTGTCATCCGTTCCCACAGGCATACAATGGCCTACTCTTCCGAAAAGCGGAACGGGTTTTAACGTGTGCGCAAGATGTTCTGCGCGCGCACGTGTGTGTGTGTGTGTGTGTTGTGTGTGTGTGTGTGTGTGTGTGTGTGTGTGTGTGTGTGTGTGTGTGTGTGTGTGTGTGTGTGTGTGTGTGTGAGTGTGTGTGTGTCTGTGTGTGTATGTGTATGTGTGTGTTCTTTTTATTATTTATTAATTTATTCATTACGAGGATGATGAAATAAGCATTCATATGTATTTTTACATCCAGTCCCCGTGTGTATGCAATTTTTAAAAAGATCACCATCCGTTCCCACAGACACACATTGGTCTAGTCTTCCGAAAAGCAGACTGTGTTTTTAAGTGTGCGCAAGATGTTCTGTATGCGCTCGCACACGGTACCTTGGTTTATAGTCTAATCCGAAGGATTTCTAGGGGAAAGAGAAACGGCACTGATGTAAAATCCAGTGTGTGTGTGTGTGCGAGCGTGCGTGCGTGCATGCGCGCGCGCTCGTGTGTGTGTATGTGTGTGTGTGTCTGTCTGTCTGTCTATTTGTCTGTCTGTTTTAAATTTGTGTCTGTATTTCTCCGACTTTTGGAATCCTTTCGGGGTTAAGGAAAACTATTAACTGCCCATTTACTTTTAATGGCACATGTCTCAACCTGTTGGTTTTTTTAACTAAATAAAAAACGAGAATACGCCATGTGCAACACCCATGTCTTTTATAAGTTAAGTTAATGATCTGCCAGTCTCTACACAGACGAGCTTGAATTGATTGGTTAACGTATTTTGTTTCTTTCTCTCGTGCTTGTTTCTAACAAGCTTTTCTCTATTTGTTCTCCCTTTTGTAATTTCCTTCCCCAATTTTTCAAACCAGAAAATCCAATTATCACGAAATCGGTATGAGACTGGGGGTGGGGGTGGGGGGGGGGGGGTGCACGACAAATGCGTTTAGCGGTGACAATGCGATCTTCTTCAAAGATGAGGATGAATTGGTGTGATCGGTTAAAAGAAAGCTGAAATGAAAGCAACGCAAAGAGCAAAGGATAAATACACAACATTCTTTAGAAGAAAAAGGAACACTGTTGTTACTGGTTATTGTAACGCTTAAAAACTATATTGGGGAAAAAAGTAAATAACATTGCTTCTTCAACAAAATACAGTGATACGCCTTACGAAAACCTTAATACACGCGCTCAAAAGCTAACAGATCAGCCAAGGACTGTTTGTACTCAGCAAACAAGATGGCTGAGACTGAAACAATCATAGCACAAACAGAAAAATTCTGAACACATCACTCCTCTTCAGCGATCTCTTCACTGGCTGTCTGTCTCACAAAGACTGGAGTATAAGATCAAATTACCCTCTGTTTCAAATGTCTCCACAAATCTGCATCCTCTTATCTCTGTAACTGTCTTCACTTGTACACTCCATCCCGTTCCCTTCGCTCAGCTGCAGATACTTTGTGCTTTCGAACACCCAGATTCAAACTAACCACTGTTGGCCGTCGCTCCTTCTCTGTTTCTGGTCCATCCACCTGGAATGACCTCCCTCTTTCACTTCGCCAAAAGCCTCCACTTGATACCTTCAAATCCAGCCTCAAAACACACTTATTTCCTACCTGAGACTTTCCCCCACATATCTGTCCCTAATTTTCAACAGCATCTTTCACCTCCTAAGTGTGTTCCGTGTGTGTGTGTGTGTGTGTGCGTGTGTGTGTGTGCGTGCGTGCGTGCGTGCGTGCGTACGTGCGCGCGCATGGATTTAAAATCTGTTGTTCATTATGTTTAAGGATAGTCGCATGCGTGTAAATGATTTGAGTGCAAGCGCTTCGATTTGTTTGTTTTTTACAAGATTCAGCGCCAAGAAAGGAAATCTACAACAATGCCATAATTACCGCACAATCAGCCTCATATGTCACCCAAGCAAGGTCATGCTGCAGATAATATTGAATAGACTGAAGCCACAAGCAGAGACCATCATTGCTGAGGAACAAGCAGGTTTCAGAGCAGCGCGCAGCACAACAGAACAGATATTCAACCTCAGAATACTATGTGAGCGGTACCTTCAACATCAACAAGACCTTTACCACGTATTTATCGATTTTAAGAAGGCATTTGACAGGGTGTGGCATGCAGCTTTGTGGGCAACCATGAATTTGTACAGCATCAATGCAAACCTGATCAGAGTCATCAAACAGCTGTACAGCGAGGCCACCAGTGCAGTGTACTACAACAACAACATTGGAGAATGGTTTCGAACAACAGTTGGAGTGAGGCAGGGCTGTCTACTCTCACCCACTCTTTTCAACATCTTCCTTGAGAGAATCATGGCTGATGCACTGGAACATCATGAAGGATCAGTCAGCATTGGTGGCAGAACGATCACAAACCTCCGCTTCGCAGATGACATTGATGGAATAGCAGGATCAGAAAAAGAGCTTGCCAGCCTAACAGAACACTTGGATAAGGCCTCCAAAACATACGGCATGGAAATCAGTGCAGAGAAGACCAAACTGATGACTAATAACACCAACGGCATTAGCACTGATATCAGGGTTAATGACCAGAAGCTGGAAACAGTTCAAAGCTTCAAGTACCTGGGAGCCATTGTATCCGACCAGGGATTCAAGCCAGAAGTAGTATGCAGGACTGCACAGACAATAACAGCTTTGTCAAAACTAAACACCATCTGGAGAGATAAGAATATCTCACTTATCTCCAAGATCAGACTAAAGCGCTCCCTTGTCATATCCATATTTCTGTATGCCTGTGAATCATGGACCCTGACTGCAGATTTGGAGAGAAGAGTACAGGCAGTGGAGGTGAGATGCTTTCGGAGACTCCTTGGCATCTCCTACAAAGACCACATAAGCAACGAAAGCGTGCATAACAGAATCCAGCAAACCATTGGACCCTATGAGAACCTTCTAACGATCGTGAAAAAGCGTAAACTTAAGTGGTATGGGCATGTCACAAGATCCCAAGGAATTACAAAGACATTTTTGCAAGGCACTGTCCAAGGAGGAAGAAGAAGAGGCAGACCAAGGAAGAGCTGGGAGGATAACATCAGTGAATGGACAGGCCTAGAACTCAACAAAACCCTGAGAAAGGCAGAACAGAGAGAGGAATGGAGGGAACTGGTTGCTGAGTCTTTGAGGGTGCCCCCACGGTCGTCAGACTACGGGACAGATAGATAGATAGATAGATAGCACACACATACACACACAAACACACACACGCACACATAAACACACACACAAACTCTCACACACACGCGTGCGCGCGCACGTACACACACATACGCACACAAACACACACAAACACATGTACACACATACACACACATAAACGCTCACACACACAAACGCTCACACACACATGGGCTACGAACGTACATAAACTATTGCTTTTGCCTGGGTTATTAAAATATCTTGTGGAGCAACAGAGACGCTCGCTGTATGCAAGGGTCTATATCAACACACTCTACTATTACAAATACGTTTGACTAAGGCTCTGCGTAATTCCATCACCCTATGTTAGCCCTCCCACCCGCAGCACAGAAAATAAAACGAACCACAGCAAAGGGAATGTACTGAAAGATGGTCAGGAATAATACTGAATAGGGCTCAAAACTTCTTATGACTGTCAGACTCATTTTAACTTTGTCACGCGCAATACCCCACCCCCACCCCAACTTAAGCCCCAAAACACTCCCCCAAACGGGAAAGATAACTATAATATACATATCGTTTGCTATTTCTACTTCTTAAGATAGGTAATTGATCAGAACTCCAGCTCCTCCATTGGATACAGCATCTCTTGCTGATCCGTCTGTGATACATACATAAACTCTATTTCTAGGGTACAACTCGACTTGCTTCTTCACGCTTTTGTTTTGGCATGACTGTTTAAAGAGTCAGTCGGTTTTCACCTTTACTTTTAGTCTGCCTACTTATCTATCTGTGTATGTTTCTGTCTTTCAGTTGTTCTTCTTCTCTCGTTTGCTTTTTACACAGTCAGATGTGTTATAGGAAAAATAATGGTATGTCACTTTCAGCTC
>JAQIHA010000231.1:0-14778 GCA_028751875.1 Rapana venosa | reverse complement strand
CGGGGGACAAAGAAATGGGGAGGTAAAAACGGAAAGCTCAGTTGGTGGAACCAAGAGGGAAGGAAGCCATCAAGAATAAAAAGCAGCTATATAAAGCTTGGGTCAAGACCAAGACAGAAGAGGACTACGTCAAGTACAAAATCGCAAGAAGACATAGTAAACGTGTTGTGAAAGCCTCTAAAGAAAAATCTTGGGCGACTTATGGAGAGAAGTTAAGTGAAATTTGTAAGAACTCCCCAAGAGAATTTTTCAAAAGTGTGAAGACGATGAGAGTAAGAGATGAGCCATTCAATCCAACAACAGTAGTAAATGATGCAAATGGAGAGGCACTGCACAAAGAAGAGGAAATTCTGAAACGATGGAAAGATTATTTTAAATCTTTTTAAACCCATCTGGAGCACAAGGCCTCCAGCTCTCAGTTCTCACCACGCTATAAAGACCAGTTAGAGCCCCAAATCCTTGAAGCTGAAACAAGAAAAGCAATTAAGACCAGCCCAAAGGGCAAAGTGGCAGGCAATGACGGCATAACAACTGAAGCCATCCTTGCATGCGGAGAAACGGGAGTTAAGTGGCTCACCATCATCTTCCAGAAAGCATGGGAAGAGAGGAAAGTACCAATGGACTGGCAAAATGCAAGGGTGGTGCCAATTTGGAAGAAGAAGGGCAGCAAGAGAGACTGCAGCACCTACAGAGGCATTTCACTTCTCAGCCATGTAGGGAAAATGTATGCAAAGATTCTGGAACAGCGCACAAGAGCCAAAGCAGAACACCTACTGAGCAATGCCCAGTTTGGCTTTCGGAAAGGAAGAGGGTGCACAGATGCCATTTTCGCTCTCCGACAGCTGTGTGAAAGAGCCATCGAATACAACCAAGACCTGCATACAGTATTCGTTGATCAAGAGAAAGCTTTCGACCGAGTCAACAGAGACAAGCTCTGGAAGATCCTGGAGCAGTACGACGTGAAGGGGCAGTTGCTTGATAACATCAGAGCAATCTATGCCAACAGTATGAGCGCAGTCCGAACAGCCAGTGGAACATCCGACTGGTTCCCGGTTACATCAGGGGTCAGGCAAGGCTGCGTACTCTCTCCCCTTCTCTTCGTGATCTATATGGACCAGATTACAAAGGAAGCCAACCCAGATCTTGAGGCTCTGAATGAACTATTATTTGCTGACGACCAGTCCTTAATGAATCTGAACAAAGCAGCTCTTCAAGAACACACAGACCAACTCAACACAAGCTGCGAGAGGTATGACATGAAGATCAGTATCACCAAAACAGAAGTTATGTCTGTCAGCAGAAATCCAGGAAAGCTGGAAATCAACATCAACGGCACCCAGTTGAAACAGACCAAAGAATTTAAATACCTCGGCAGCCTCTTCACTGAAGATGGAAAATTGGACAGAGAGATAGAAACAAGATGCCAGAAAGCAAACGCAGTCAGTTACCAACTCGCCCCCCTTCTAAAACATTCCAGCATCCCAATGAGCACCAAGGCAAAACTCATCAACGCCATCTTCGTTCCAACACTCACATACCAGTGTCAGACATGGGCCCTAACAAAAGCCTTAGAGAGAAAATTGGTCACATGTGAAATGCGCTGCCTGAGAAAAGCTGTCAACAAGACCAGACGCGACAAGATCAAGAATGAGGTGATCAGAGACATGGTCGGACTAACACCAATTCTCCACCATATCGAACAACAAAGGATCAGGTGGTTTGGTCACCTCACTAGCCGCCCAACCAACCAGCCCTACGGGCATACACCACCAAACACAATGGCTGGAAAGCCAGAGGTAGACCAAGGAGACGATGGAGCGACTCCGTGGCTGACACCCTGCGAGCCCATGACCTGTCACTACATCAAGCCTCCCGCCTTGCTGCAGACAGACGTCTGTGTCTCCCCGCGACGCCGAAGGGCACCAGCGGCAGATGAAAGAAAGAAGAAGAAGAAGTCATCAGTTCCCACCGGCACATAATGGCCTACTCTTCCGAAAAGCGGAACGGGTTTTAACGTGTGAGCAAGATGCTCTGCGTGCGTTCGCACATGGGGCTTCGGTTTATAGTCTCATTCGAAGGACTTTTGGGGAGAGTGGAGTCGGCGCTGATGTTAACTCCAGAGGAAAAACCCTCTTGAACGAGATTTGAACCCGGGTCAGCAGATCACGAATACATCACTCTAACCAACAGGCTATCCCGTCCCGTATGAGTGTGGTTTTGTGTGTGTTAATGTGTGGGAGGGCGAGCGCGCGCGTGTGTGCGTTTGTGTTTGTGTGTGTGTTTGTGTGTGTTTGTGTGAGCGGAAGGGGGGGGGGGGTGTAGTTCCTCTCAAGTTTGGTGCTAGTTACTTCATGAAAAGGGTGAGACACACACAAACACACGCACAAACACACATACACACAAACACACGCACAAACACACATACACACAAACACACGCACAAACACACATACACACACAAACACACACAAACACACACACAAACACACACACACACGAATGACGTCACAACATGGCGACAGTAAGCAGCTGCTGAAATTTCGCTGTGTGCTAACACGAGTTTGACGCACAAACATGACTAAAACGCGACGTCTACGATCAGCATCGGGCTGCTTTGAGACCCATCCAAAAGAAAAAATCAGGGAGCCTACTGATCAAGACAGCAAAGTCGTCCCTACAGCCAAAATCAACGACGGCAAAACAAAAATCCTTCAGTCAGGATCCGTAACCAATGACGACAAAACTAACGTTCCTGACTACCAACCTGACAGCTCCATGGCAGAACTCAAGCAGGTGATTATGTCCCTCTCTGGGAAAATCACCTGCTTAGAGAAGACTGTGTCTGACCAGGGGCGCCTTCTTAAAACCTGCTGTGCTGACCACAGCCCTAGAGGGCCTGGAGGAACGCCCAGCATGGTGAGCCGAGGAACGCAGACAGACTCACCAGCTTCCCACCCCTCCTCTCCTGTCAGCACTTACGCTGAAGTGGTGAGAGGACTGCCATCAACACCCAGCACACATGGGCCTCAAAACAGGTCAGTAAAGAAAGGGACAGAGAAGAAATCTATCCAGAAGCCTGACCAGTTACGTCAAAAGACCAGCATGATGAAAAAGAATTGGTATGACGTAAAATCAAGTTCCAAGATGGAGGAGGATTTTCCGACTGTATTTCTAGCTCAGGACTCTATCCTACAAGGAGTCAATAGCAGTCGGCTAGGCCTGTCCTATGGATTCAATGTTAAAAAATTTAAAACACCTGACATTGGCCACATCTCCCAGTTAGTGGAAACAAAGTCTGATGCCAAGGCACCACAGTGTATTGTTATCCACTGTGGTATCATGATCTGTAAAAAGACGGATCCACAGGAAGCCAGTCAAAAAATGATACAAAATGTAAAAAATGTGATGACCTCATTCCCTGACACCAAAATTGTCATCAGCAAGATTGCACCTGTCAGGGATGCTAATCTTCAGATGAAAGCAGATATTTTCAATGCTGTGACTTGTTCTGACATGTTTGGTTTGAAAAATGTCTCCTTCATTTCACATGTCAACATAAAGTCTCACTTCAATCACTTCAAAGACTCTATACATCCAAATACCCAAGGGTCCAGCATTCTTGCCAAAAACATCGGCAGGCATGTGCATGCTTTAGTCTGGGAAAAGCCCAAGAGAAAAACAAGACGTCGATTTTACCAAAAAAATGTGTACCAGTCACCTAGATCTACCCTCGTCTCTGAAGATTACCAGCTACAGCCAGCCTACAACCAGTGGCCGTTTCTTTACCAAGAGTACCAGTTCCCATGGTGGAGACGACAGAGACAGGACAATTACTTTGATGTGCTGAGAGACTGTGACTGGTAGTTTGTATATCAACTTGTAGTGCACTAGCCTAGCTGTGGTGTTGTTTAGTTTTTGCTCATATCCACAGTAGATCTAGCTGTTTTACTTGACTCAGTGTGCAGTGTTTATCTTTCCGCATAAAGAGCCAACATTTTGGGTCACATAATTGTTAATTTTAATTTGTTTAATATTTTGCATTTTTGAAGTTTAGAGTTGATTGTTGTCTTTTTTTTTTATAAATAATATTTAAAACAAATTGATTCCGTATTTAAAATGCCTACCCGATCTAGATCTAAAAAGTCCAACGTATTGAAACTAATGCAGTGGAACGCTAGATCTATTTCCACTAATCTACATTATCTAATCCAACATCTTTCCAACAATAAATACCAAGTCCTTGTGTTACAATCCCTGAATGTAACCAGGAACAAACTACCTAAGCTGCCTGGTTACTATTATCCACCTGTCCATCAACAGGTGGATGCTGCTACCAAAATCAGTGCAGCTATATACATCGAAGAAGGGGTGGATTACTGCACATGCCCCTCACCAGTGCCTACCCAGGTCCTAGATATACACTCATGTGCAGCACGTGTAAAATTTGGGGACAATTTAATAATAAATACTGTATCTGTATACCTACCTAGGGGACCTAATGATATGAATACTGAATGGATACACAACCTTAAAGATAATGAAAAGTGGTTTATAGCAGGAGATTTTAATGCACATGCTCCTTTTTGGGATAAAGACTGTGAAAAAATATCCCATAATCGCTTTGTAGAAAACATAGTTGATTCCTGCCTGTACTTACTAAATGATGGCAGAGTTACTAGAATTCCCGACATTGCTAGTCACAGAGCATCAGCCTTAGATCTATCGCTTATATCTCCTGCATTAGCTCCAGAATGTGAGTGGTCAACGCACAATGACACCCTTGGCAGCGATCACCTGCCTGTCATTACAACGCTTAGTGGACTAACAGCTTCCTGTGACACCCAGGAAGACAAATTCCAAAATTTAATTACAAAAAAGCGACTGGAAAAAGTTTGAAAGCATCCTTGAAACTTACAATACAGACAACTTTGAGACTGAAAACATAGACCATTTATATTCCAGTTTTACTGAGACAATTAATTCATGCTGCCACTTTGTCTACCCCAAAATAAATAACCCTAAAAACAAATAAACATCTGGGAAATATCTGGTGGACACCAGCATGTGAGGAAGCAGTAAAAAACAAACGCTTAATGTATAAAATTTATTTAAAAGATAAAACATCAGAAAATAATGTAAAACAAAAACAAGCAAAAAATTACTGTAACCTTGTTGTAGCCCAGGCCAAGAGAGAATTTTGGACTTCTTTTTGTACCACTGAAATTTCAAATCATAAAAGATCTTAAAAAGGTTTGGGATAAATATCATGAAATGAAAAAAGGTGTTAGTTTTACCAACTTGTCCAGTGCAATTGGAGAATAAAGAATTTCCATCAAACATAGAAAAAGCAGAGGCATTTGCAGACATGTTTTTCTGAATCAATGCGTCTTGAAGGCTTGTCACTTAAACGCAGGAACTACAGAACAAGAAGAAAGTAAAGTGTGAACGTTACTGACCCAGTCTCTGACAACGGTTCGTGCATTAATGCTCCAATATCACTGGACGAAGTAAGAGATGCGTTACTATCTGTTTCTAACAAGAAAACGTCTGTCGGGTCAGATGCAGTTTCAAATGACATGTTGAAACATTTACCAACAAATTTCATTTATCTACTCCACAAACTATTCAATAAATGTTGGATTGAGGGAGGTATGCCAAGTAAAGTGGAAGGAGTCCATTGTCATTCCAGTTATAAACAGGGAAAGCCTAAATCTGACAAAACCAGCTACAGACCAATTGCTTTGACCTCTCACATGGCAAGCTAATGGAAAGAATTATTCTAAAAAGGTGATGTATTTTTGCCATAAAAATAAAATAATCCCTGTCAATCAGCAGGTTTTCAAAAAAATAGATCTGCCATAGATAATTTGGTTAAACTTCAACACGAATAAAAATGCAGTTTGCAAGAAGAAAGAATGTTCTTGCAACATTTTTTGATATTAGAAAGGCATATGACCAAGTTTGGCATGCTAAGTTATTAGGTAAACTTAGAAGGTGGGTGTTTCTGGGCACTTGTATTTTTATATCAAAAGTTTTTTAACAGACAGAAAAATTCAAGTAAGAGTAGCTAAATCATATTCAAGTGTTAGATCGCTTCATATGGGACTACCCCAAGGTTCTGTGATAGCTCCTATCCTGTTAAATATCCTGCTGCATGATCTCCCAATGAATTTATCAAAGGATATCATCTTAGTACAATATGCGGATGATATATGCATGTGGATGAACGTTACTATGAAACGTAATACACCAAAAAGAGCGTTAAATTACATAAAAAGGGTATATCAAAGCCAGCTTGATAACATCGACAAATATATGCTTGGAATGGATTTACTTTGTCTACAGAAAAAACTCATGTTGTGCTTTTTAATAACTGGCAGTAATCCGGAGGAGCTACCAAGATTTAAGATTGGGACTGAAATAATTGAATACAAAAATACAATAAAGTTCTTAGGTGTTATTCTAACTTCAAAGCTAACTTGGAATATACATATTGAGCACTTATTAACAAAGGCAAGAAAGTGCATAAACTTACTGAAGATAATTAGTAAACAGTTTTGGGGACAAGACATATTCAATCTAAAATGTTTAGCTACATCTCTTGTTCGTTCGAAATTATCATACGGACAAGAATCTTTTTCAGCGCTCCAAAATCTTTACTTAAAAAGCTACAAAGTGTAGACTGCAAAGCTTTCAGGCTTGCAACTTGGAGTTCCGTATCATGCATCAGCTCTGGGAACGTACAATGAAGTTGGTACATTGCCTTTGGATGATTACCGTCAACTGGCATGTGTAAATATGTTCTTAGAAACAGAACGACTGAAAATTTCATTTCTGAAGAAGTAGAAGTAAAGTCCGAACTACAGTTTCCTAAAGAGCAAAAGATATAACTTCCTTAATGCCCATTAACACATATGTGTCTGATCTAGTGGAAAATTCTAATGTCAATCAACACAGAATGGACAAACGAGAGGCAATATTACCTTGCCCATCGTGGGAGATGAACAGAGCACACTTCGACATAGAGGTAACTATGTAAAAAGAATGAGAATCTGAACATAATGGTTTCTGATGTTCGATCCCACATCCATCAAAAGTATTTTCATCATTTACAAATTTATACAGATGGATCACGTTCTGGATAATCAAGAAACAGGTTCAGCTTTTGTTATACCATCTTTAAAAATAGAAAAATCATTCTATGTTGGTAAACATCATTCGATTTTTACGGCAGAATTAGTAGCAGTCTTAATGGCTCTAAATTATGTTCTTGATTTGCCATTGTGTATATTTCAAATCCTTATTTGTGTTGATTCTAAGTCGGTTTTGTATGCTTTAAAATCCTTGTGGTACAAGACAACTTCAAAACATTGCATTAGAGATTAATCATGTCATACACCTTTTAACCTTAAAGGCACAAATGTCACTTTCTGTTGGGTGCCTTCACACAGTGGATTCTTTCCAAATGAGTGGGCTGATAGAGCTGCTAAAAGAGGTGCAAAGCATGAACGGAAATCAGCAACATTGCACGTGCCTTTATCATTACAAGAGGGCTACCACTTATTAGAACAAACATCATGGAAAAAGGTCACAGAAACGTATCACCTAAAAGAGAGATTTCTAAGCAGATCTGTCATCAAACTGATAAAGCAAGGTCGTGAGTCATATCTAAGGCTTGCTCAAATATCTCCACAGCACGAAGAGTGAATAGTTTGTTTTATAGAATAAAACTTAATGCATTCGTAACCAAATTCAGTAGACACAGTAAATGTCTGTGTGGTGAGACTATTTCTAATACTCATATAATATTTGAATGTAAGAATACAAAAGCTTTTTTACCCCAATTTTCTGAAAACTCCCTTAGAAGCATATTCAATAACTTGAATTTGGCATTTGATATTGCAAAAGGTTCTCTGGCAGAGTCCTATAGGACATTTGTTATAGTTTCATTAACGTTAATAACTTTTTATGTTTTTGTTTCGGTTTTTAATTTTTTTTTTTATTGTATCTTTTGCTTTGTGGGGTTTCTTTTCTGATTAGACTACTTTTCCCCTTCATTTTTTCAGTTTGGGCCCCCACCACCACCTTATATCATCCCCTTGTATATATGTGGGGTTTTTTTTTTTTTTTTTTCTCGTCTAATTCACTGAGGTGAACAGAGTAAAATCGAAAGACAAAACAACACCACACACACGCGAGACGCACGCAGCGCGCGCGCACACACACCCCACACACAACACCACACACCACACCACACAACACACACGCGCGCGCCTTTATTCGTGGGATTTTTTAAATATAGATTATAGCAAATGCAAAACATTATAATATACTTGGGTATATGTTCCAGAGATTTCGTTGCTGTTTCAACTAAGCCCAAAATTGGGTAAGTACGGGATGGATGGATGGATGGATGGATGGATGGATGGATGGATGGATGGATGGATGGAGGGAGGGATGGACGGACGGACGGACGGAGGGACGGACAGGCGAGCAGGCAGGCAGGTGGAATGGGTGAATGAATGGACAGAAAGACAGCTAGAGAGATAGAGAGATAGACAGATAGATAGATGGGTGGGTTGGTGGGTGGGATGGATAGCATGAGAGGGATATATAAAATAGATAATAAATAGATAGATAGATATATGGATAGTAGATAGATAGATAGATGATAGATAGATAGACAGATAGAGGATAGAGATAGATATAGATAGATAGATAGATAGATAGATAGATGGATAGATAGATGGATAAATAGATGGATGGATAGATAGATAGATAGACAGTCAGAGAGAATTTGATAGATAGATAGCTAGATAGATAGATAGATAATAGAAGGATAGATAGATGGATGGATAAATAGATAGATGGAAACCAGAAGAAAGAGAAGATTAGATAGATAATAGATTAGATAGATATATAGATAGATAGATAGATAGATAATAGATAGATAGATAGATGGATAGATAGATAGATAGGTAGACTTGATGGATGTAAATTGATGGAAAGGGGGGTGGGTTGATGGATGGATGGATGGATGGATAGGTGGGTGGTTGGATTTGATTGATTGATTGATTGATTGATTGATTGATGGATGGATGGATGGATGGATGGATGGACGCTATAGCCGAGTGGTTAAATCGTTTGACTTCAACCCCGTGGGTCTATAAAGTCTGGGTTCGAATCTCAGTGTGGCATGTGGTGACATAAGGGTGGGGAGTTCTACGTTCTCCCAAGTGTTGACCTACCAGTGTCTCAGGTCGTTTCGAGGCTAGACACATGTAGAAGATCAAATACGCACGTTAAAGATCCCGTATTTCATGTCAGCGTTTCGGTGGGTTTGGGAAGCGCGACCCATAAACCCAGCATGCAACCTGTACAATGAAATGAGCTGCTCTGAAGTGGGAGTGGGGTCGGCTGAGGTGAGGGAGCAGGTTCCTGTAAAGCGATTAGCACAGGGAAGGGGGAGAAAAAGCACTATGCAACAACACCCGACCCCCAACCCCCACCCATAAGAGAACGCCCAGAGAGAGAGAGAGAGACAGAGAGAGAGACAGACAGAGAGAGAGAAAGGGCAACAGACAGACAGCAGAGACAGACAGACAGTGACAGGGAGACAAAAGACCGAGGAGACAGACAAGAGAGAGGGAGGGAGGGAGGATAGACAGACAGAAACAGATGACAGACAGAGACGAAAGCAGACAGACAGACAGAGAGGAAGGGGGAAGAGAGAGAGACAGACAAAAAAACAGAGACTATAGACAAACAGACAAAGGGAGGGGGAGAGAGGGGGGGAGAGAGAGGGAGAGACAGACAGACAGAGACCGGAGTCAGACAGACAGACAGACAGACAGACAGGGAGGGAGGGGGAGAGACAGACAGAGAGAGGGAGGGGTAGAGATAGAGAGACAGGGAGGGAGGGAGAGGGACAGACAGACAGGCAGATACCGAGAGACAGATAGGCAGACAGACAGGGAGGGAAGGAGAGAGACAGACAGACAATTAGTGAGAGAAAGGGAGACAGAGAGACAGCCAGACAAACAGAGACCGAGAGACAGATAGACAGAAAGGGAAGGAGGGAGAGACAGATAGACAGACAAACTGACAGACAGAATGAGGGAAGGAGAGACAAAAAAAACACAGACAGACAGAGAGAGAAAGGGGGGGGGGAGAGGGAGAGATTGATTGTTTTATTGATGGTTGGTTAAGAGAGGGGGTGACGTGAAAGGTACTGGGGTCAATCTACAAAGGACAGGTGAACAAAATAAAATTCATTGGGAAGTAACATTTTCGCTCTACCCCTTCGTGTGTGTGTGTGTGTGTTGTGTGTGTGTGGTGTGTGTGTTTTGTGTGTGTGTGATCCCTTTTATGCTTAGAAAGGGAGAGAAAAAGGGGAAGAGGGAGAAGAGAGGAGAGAGAGAAAAGGGGAGAGAGAAGAGAGATATTCGGATGATTTATTCATAACCTTTTGCACTTAAAAGGGGTTTTTCTACAAACAGAAACCACTTTTTGTGGGTTTTACAAGTGGGCATAATTTATTGGACATCTGGAACTTAAAACGCTCTGTACAAATATACAACAGTTTTTTCGAATCATTTTTTTGGGTTCGTCTAAAAAACCCCACGATTTAAACCAAAGGCTGCGAAAATACTGTAAAGGATTATTTTCTGCATTCTTTAGTCGGGGCTACAGAAAAAATAATAAAATTTAAAATAATAAATAAAAATTTAAAAATATTTATGAATTTAATACGGTTTCTTTAAAAAAAAATAAAACGTCAAAAAACCTTTTTAAAATTTTTTTACTTTTTTTAAAAAATAAAAGTAAGAAATAAGCATATGTGTTTATTTACCTCCGTCCCCGTGTTTTTGGTTTGAAAATTTTGTCACTTTTCCCCCCGGCAACAAGGGCCTATTTTTCGAAAAGGGGAACAGGATTTAATTTGGGGGCCAAGAGTTCTAATGGTTCGCACCGTCCTGGGTTTTATCTCCCGAAGGAGAACGAATTTATTTTCAGTGCACTGTGTAATGGCACAGAAAAAAGAAACGTATGGCAGGTTTTAACGTAAATGTATTTTCTTCATTATTTTCTATAAATACTACTTTTATTATCATCTATTTTTCCCTCTCTCTATTTCTTTTTTTAATATATTAATAATATATATTTTAAAAATTATATTTTTAATATTATATATTTATTTATATATTTTTAAAATAAAATTAATATATATCAGAGAGGAGAGATATAACGTTTGTTGTTTTCTTTAAAGGTTCAGGCTATAAAAATTTCCCTTACATAAATACTACATACTACATATACATACATACATTCATAAATTAAATATATATATATATATATATATATATATATATATATAAATTTTAAGATTTATATATTAAATATATATATTTATCAGAAATACCAATTTGATTTTTAGTCATTATTCGCTTCAAGACAGACAGACGACAGTGACAATAGACCACAGAACCAAAACAACAACACACAACCGACAGCACACAGACAGACGAACACAGACAATGGGGGGCACCAACGGATTTGGCAATAAAACCGTTTTTCCCCAAAATCCATTTTTCATCTAGTTTTTTTGAAAAAAAGGGGGGAAAAAAATTTTTTTAAAGATACTAGCCCCCCCCTCATCCCCCCCCGCCAGGCCCGCACACACACAACACACGCACACGCCCCGCACGCAGCACGAACACACACACCGCACCACCCCGTACACCTCACCACACACAACACCACAACACAAAACCACACACACACCCCCACACCCAAACACACACAACACACATAAAAACCCATCAAATTAAAGGACCCCCCCCATTCCCATCCCACGTCAAATATACTTTGAGAAAAAAAGTAAAAAATCAAACAACAAACCCAAAAAACAACACACACACACACACACACACAAAACCAAAACCAAAACAAAAAAATAAGCCGCCAAACGGGGTGTGTGTAGTGTGGTATTGTGTGTTCTGTGTGTGTGGTGGGGGTTGTATGTGTTTTGATGGGGTATAGTTGGGGTTTTTGGGTTTTAGGGGGGTGTGGGGGGGGGGGTTGGGTGGATTGGTTTTTTGGTGTGTATTTATGTTGAATGATGTTTGTTTTTTGGGTGGGTGTGGGGGGTTGTGGGTTTTTGGGTGTAGGTTTGTGTGGGTGTGTGTGGGTGTAATTTTGGATGGTAGGATGTGGTGGGGTTGGGGGTTGTGTGGGATGGGGGTGTAGGATGTGTTTTAAAAATGTTTTGTTTGTGTGATGTGGGGGTTGTTGGGGATTTGTAGGTGTTTTGTGTTGATTTTGTGTGGTAGGAAATGTGGTGGGGGTTTTGGGTGTAGGATTGTGTAAATTTTTTAAAGGTTTGATGTTAAAGTTGTGTTTTTGGAGTTTTGTAGATGTGTTGGTTTGTGTTGGGGGGTTTTGGTGTTTTGGTTTTGGGATGTTTTAAAGGTTTTGTGTTTTGGAAATTTAAAAATTGGGGTAGGATTTTGGTGGGGTGTGTTTTAAATGGTGTGGTGTTGTGTGTGTTGATGTTTGGGGTGGGTGGGGTTGGGGTAATGTTTTTGGATGTGTTGGGATTTTGTGGGAGGGGGTTGGATTTTGTGGTTGTAATGTGTTGGGGGTTGTATGGGATGTTTTTGTGGATGTGGGGGAGGAAGTGTTTGAGGTGGGTGAGGGTTGGTGGGATTTTGGGGGTTGGGGGAAGTGTGTTTTAGGATGTTTGGGGTGTGGTTACGCGCGGTGGGGGGGTTGTGGGGGCAGGGGAGAGAGAAGAGTTAGGTGTGGATATATATTTTTTATTTATATATATTTTTTTAAAATATATTTAAAATTTAGGGGGGGGAGGGGGGGGGTGGGGGGGGTTTGGGGGGAGGGGGGGGGGGGTGTTCGAGTGTGAGTATTGTCTCCATTTTTCTGTTCGTAAAAAAGCCCTTTTGAAGTCAGGGGGGTGGGAGGTTTTTTAATATTATTATTTTTTTTTAATTTTTTTTTATATCGAGGATAAAGGAATTACCTCTTTTGGGTTTTTTTCATCCATTCCCCGTGTGTTGCGGTTTTTTAACTTTTTTTCAACTGTTTTTTAAAAGGCACAAATAGCCTACTCTTCCCAAAAACGGAAATGTTTAAGTGTCAAGATGTTTGCATCGTTTTTAATACGGGGGCCCCCCGGTTTATTTCATGCAAGGGTGGTGGGTGTGTTGGTTGGGTTTGTTTGTGTTGGTGGGGGGTGGTGGTGGTGTGTGCGGGGTGCGTGGTGTTGTTGTTGGTGTGTGTGTGTGCGTGTTTTTGGTTTTTGGGGGTGTTTGTGTTTTTTAGGGGGGGGTGGGTTGTGGGGGTGGGGTAATTGTTTGTGTTTGGTTTTTGGTGTTGTGGGGTTGTTGTTTGGTGGGGGGGGGTGGTTTTGTTTTTGTTCGTAAAGGGGTTTTGTGGGGGTTTTGGTTTTTTTTTTGGTTTAGTTTGCCCGGGGCCAAAAAAGGGGAAAAACCTTTTTTGATAAAGGGTAAAATTTGTTTAAACGAGGCTTCGGGTTTTTAGGATTTTTTTCGGAAAAGGGGAAAAACAAAAAGAGGAAAAAAAAAGGGCTTCTATTTTTAATCCAGGCCATTTTTTTTTCAAAACGCGTTCTTGGTTTTGAAAGGCTGTCCCAGGGGAAGGGAAAGTTTGAGAAAATTGAAAAAAAATGAAATTTTAAAACAAAAATGGTTTAAAAAAAGTATTCGGTCAATAAATTGAAATAAGTATGCTGACTACTTAAAAAGATTACACAATGGATAATTTCAGAAATCAAACAGGGTCGATTCACTACCACTCTAAAAGCAGAGAAATCTACAAATTTTGGTAAATATCGTTCAATTTTACAGCTTAAAAAATGAGTTCATAGCCCCAATTGTCTTTTCGTTGTCCTTTTCAAACTTTTGGGTTTTACTTTTTTGGGTTTAAAATTTAAATCGGTTTGGGTGCATTTAAAAAACCCAACTTGAAAGAAAGTATCCAGATTTTTTTTGAAATGGATAAGGGGGCACCTTTTTGTTTAAAAGGGATTGTTTTCCTTTTTGTTGGATCCTTCAAGGGTTTTGGTTTTTTTTTTAAAAGGTTGGGGAAAGGCAAAAAGGGGGCAAGGATGGGTTTTAATCAAATGTGTTCCCCTTTTATACAGGGGTGTCCCTTTATTAATACCCGTTTTGGAACCTTTATGAACCCGTCAATACAGGGACCATTTTCTAAAAGTTGTTTAAACTGGTATTTTATTTAAAATTTACCCTCCAGAAGGTTTAGTTTTAACGCAAGAACACTACCCCCTGTTTTAGAAAAAATTGATGTAATTAACAATTTTTAAAAAAATCAGGTTTCTGTGGAGAAAAAATTAGACTACTCATATCAATTGGCTGCTGAAATTAAAACCCCTTTTTCCCGTTTTCTAAGCTCCCCCGGAAAATTTTTTTGAAAATGAAAAACCGTTTTTCTTGCAACTGTTGATTGCACAGTCTAAAATACTTTTGTAGTTAATTTTTTGTTATTTTTGGGGGGTTTTTTTTTGGCAATTTTTAAAGATTTGATAGTGGTTGGTAGTAGACAAACTTTTGTGCCCGGGGGTTTGTTCAGTGCAAAGTGGGCAAAAGGGAATCAAACTGGCCCTTGTCACGTTTTTAGGTTGCCTTATTTTTTTTTTTTTATTTTTCTTTTGTTTCGAGATAATGGAATAACTACTTAAATGCTTTTTTTTAAAACAGTCCCCATGTGTAGGCTTTGTAAATG
>JAQIHA010000230.1:0-10000 GCA_028751875.1 Rapana venosa | reverse complement strand
ACTATAAACCGAGGTCCCCTGTGCGAACGCATGCAGAACATCTTAAGTACCTATTAAAACCCATTCTACTTTTTCGAAAGAGTTGGCTTATGTGTACTGATGGGAATGGGTGGTAAAATTGACAAAACTGCATACACACGAGAACTGGATGTAAAAAGAAAACAACCCACATGGGTGCCTATTCCATTATTCCTTCACCTTCACATATCCCGTAGTCCCGTGTACCGTGAGGGCACCAATGAAAATTTTGCAACCAGCTTCCTCCACTCCCCGCGGTCCTCTGCTTTCCGTAGTAGATCGTTCCACTCAAGGCCAACCCCATCTCTGATGCTGTCTTCCCATCGTTGTCTCTGTAAGTTCATCCCGACTGCTTAGAATAGGTTGTGTGCTCTATCGCTGTGGCACCCTCCAGCCAATCACAGCTACGTGAGAAGCTTACGGTCCTGTTGCATGTGCTGCTTGTTTTCCGTGATGCGTCACTTAGGCAAAGACCATGGGGCTCTCTGTGGGTTTCAGCGGGCTGATCGTTAGTTTCTGCTTGAAATCTCAATGTTTAACATTTTGTAGGTGGTGCTGCTGTTCTTTTGAATGGGAGATGTGGTAGCATCTGGCTTCATGTAGTTGCTGTCTGAGCGATCGAAGAAGAAGAAGAATGGAAGAGGAATGTTGTGTGAATCAACGCTACATAATCCCACAAAAAAGATAAGCGGAGAATAAATGCAATAGAAGTATAGAGAAACGCAAATACGACGTGTTTTGAGGGTAGAGGACGTATGCCAAGTCAAAAATACTTGAACCATCCCATGAAGGTCAGTTATACAACATAGAATGTACCGATGTTGAAATTTCAAGCAGAAAATAGCGAAAAGTCCACAGAGAGGACACAAACTAGAGGAACACGATCTTCGCCTAATTGACGCATTCCTTTCGTTTTCAGTTTCGTGTGCAACAATGGTCACATGAAGCCAGATCCTACCACAGCCAGCTATGGGGACAGGTCGCCAGCCGTTCAGTGACGCACAATAGAAACCGTAAAAAAGGCAAAGGTGTTCCCATAACCTATGTGGTCGTAGGTGAGCGAGGCATCAGAAATCCCAACTTCTGCAGAGGGCCAGCATATTGAGGCCGGCGCTCATCTCCTCTCCCTCGCTGCTTTACCTTCCCTGACCCTAAAGAGGGCAGGTACCCAATTTACAGCTGGACGGGGACTGTACTGAAGGCACGGCGCGAACA
This sequence comes from Rapana venosa, assembly GCA_028751875.1. Taxonomy (NCBI): domain Eukaryota; kingdom Metazoa; phylum Mollusca; class Gastropoda; order Neogastropoda; family Muricidae; genus Rapana; species Rapana venosa. The sequence goes on along the minus strand of JAQIHA010000230.1, from coordinate 8,767 downwards.
ACGGTCACCCATTCACTTGGTAACCACACTCGATGCTGTAGCTTGGAGGAAAAGCGAGTGCTCTGACCACTGAGATATTTATTTATTTATTTATACCACTTTAAGTCACGCAGACTTTCTGCGTGAAATTCGGGCTGCTCTCCCCGGAGAGAGCACGTCGCCACAAGAGCAGCGCCACCCTTTTTTTCTGTCTGCAACAATATTTGTTTCCCTATCAGAGTGGCTTTTTTCTACATAATTTTGCCAGGGACAACTCTCTTGTTGCCGTGGGTTCTCTTACGTGCGCTAAATAATTATGTGCAACACACGGGACCTCGGTTTATCGTCTCATCCGAAAAACTAGCGCCCAGACCACCACTCATGATCTAACGGATGGGGAAAAAGTTTCGGGTCCAAACGGGATGCGAACCACCGCACACTTCCGATCCGGACTTTTCGCTTTCTAGACAGGCGCGTTACCTCTAGACCACAGATCCATCCGTCCACAAAACCCTAGCCAGCAGTATGGCTGACAAGAATAGAAAAGTGCCTTTTTCTTATGACGGTCATATTTTCACATGATTTGTTACGTAGGCGATTTCCACACGCCTCCCCACCCCACCCCTCCCTACCCACCCCCAAGAAATGAAGAAGATAACATCCTGAAAGCAGTAAAGTCTTCAAAACCCAGAAGTCTTCAGTCAGAAGTCTCTGCGGTTGTTGCCCCTGTGTACTGTTTTCCACCGTGAAGAAAACGTGTTCTTTCATTCTTGTGGCGCATCGCCACAAGAGCAGCGCCACCCATCATTTTTGTTCTTTTCCTGTCTTCAACTGTACTTTTTTTTCCTATCAGAGTGGCTTTTTTTTCTACAAAATGTTTGCCAGGGACAAAACCTTTGTTGCCGTAGGTTCTTTTTATGTGCGCTAAACGATTTTGTGTAACACACGGGACATCGGTTTATCGTCTCATCCGAAAGACTAGCACCCAGACCACCATTCATGGTCTAATGGATAGGGGGGGGGGGGATCGAACCACCGCACACTTCCGACCCGGACTTTTCGCTTGTAGGCAGGCCCGTTTACCTCTAGACCACTTATATATATATATATATATATATATATATATATTATATATATATATATATAATAATATATATATATATTTATATATTAATAAAACTTGTATACCACTTTAAGTCACGGCAGATTTCTCTGCGTGAAATTGGGCTGTTCTCCCGGGGAGGTGGGGGGGGGGAGAGCACGTCGCCACAAGAGCAGCGCCACCCATCTTTTTTTCATGTCTGCAACTTTTTTCCTTTGCTGATCAATGCACTGAATAGTGATGGGAACACACGCAAAGTAACACCTGAAAACGAAAAAACTGCAAAAAAAATCCCCCAAAAAAAAAATCTTACGAAAACTTTTTATCTCTGTTTTTTTAAAGGTTTTGTTTAAATAAAAACCCTACACTTCTAAATGATAGTTTAAGAAAACAAAAAGCAGGGGGCAAAAAAGCGTCAAAAAGTTTAAAGGCGGGTTGGCATTTTTTTGCGGGGATAAATTTGCGGGGGGGGGGGGGGGGGGTGGGGGGGGGGGGGGGGGGGGGGGGGGGGGGGGGGGGGGGGGGGGGGGGGGTTTTTAAGCCTTTAAAAAGGGGGGGACGGGGGAGGACGAGGGAGGGGAAGCAAAGAGAAAGAGAAGAGAGGGGAAGAGAGAGAAAAGAGAAGAGAAGAGAGTTTTTAATTTGTTCTTTTATACGAAGAAAAAGGGAAAAAAAACCCCAAGTGTTTTTTTTTTGAAACACCACCCCCGGGTGTTTTTCGGTTTGGTACAGTTTTCATCTGTTCCCCCCGGGGCACAAAATGGCCTACTCTTTCGAAAAGCGGAACGGGAATTTAACTTTGCGCAATTTTCTGCGGCTTTCGCACAGGGGTCCCCGGTTTTAGCTCATCCGAAGGCCCTTTGGGGGAGGTGGAGTGGGCCACTAAATTTTTAACCCGGGAAAAAAAATTTCCCCCCTTGAACAAATTCAAACCCCGGGTTCGTCAGATTCCCCAGTGCAGTTTTCTAACCACAAAGGCCTCCCCACCCCCCCCCCCCCCCCCCCCCCCCGCAACCCCAAGAGAGAGAGAGAAGAAAGAGAGAGAGAGAGAAAGGGGAAGAAGAGAAGAAAAGGGGAAGAGAGAGAGACGTAACGGCCAGTTTGTTTTTATTCAAATAGGCCCAGCCCCTTATGAAGGGGAATTTTAAAAAATATTAAAACATAACAAAAAACATGAAAATTCGTTTATCACGAAGTTGTACGTTACTTCAAGAAGTCCCTATTTCTCTAACTTTGAAACCCTTTGGGTTAAAAAAATATAAAAAAAAGGTTCTGTATCCCTTCGGGATTTGTACAGGACATAAGTAAATTCAATTTAAACAAGAAAGGTTTCCCAAAAAATATTTTGGTTGAAAAAATTTTAAATTCAAAGGGTCATGTAATTGTTGGAAACATAAAAACAAAGTGAACTTCATTTTCTTTTGACACATTGCAAAATTTGGCAAAACCCAAATATGATCATTATATTTTTCTGTATCTTAAACGATGTACTTTCAGATAAGAATACCAGTCAAAATTTTGCGTGAATATTTTTTCCAGTTGTCGATTTATGTCAATTTGAAGATAGCTTTTTAAAGTCATGCCCTTTACTTTTTTTCTAAAAAAAGTCAAATTTTTGGGCTAAAACAATGTAAAGGGTTCCATTTTTTCCCCCGGGCAGTCAATTAATCGATGACAAAAAATTTTTAAATGAAAAAAAAGCATCACCCCCACACCTTGATTAAACCACACATCCCAAAACCATTTTCATTTAAACAGACACGCACCCTTGATCCCCAAATTTTGTCTTTCCTCTGCATCAAAATTATAAAACATTTTAAAACCCTTTATGGGGAGTCCCAAAACCTTCCATTGAAGAAAATTAATCCAAAAACGAATAATTTAAACTGCAAAATTTTAAAGGTAAAAAGGGAATCTTTTTAGTTTCACCAAAGGGATCATATCCGGGGTGTTCGCCCTATCAACTCCTAAGTATTTCTTTATTGCAAACAAATAAAGGGAAATTTCCCCCAGTGAACTGCTGCTTTGCCCAAAACCCCCAAAATTCGAGCCAACTGAAAAACCCTTTTTAACCTTTTATAAAATAGCTTAAATTAACAGCCCAAAAAAAATTTTTTAAGTGAAATAAAACCCTTTGCTTTTATAAAACCAACGCATTTTTTTGCTCTACTCTGAGCGCTTTGTTTTGTTGCTTTACAATTTTCAGCGCTAAAAAAAATTTCCCAAAAACTTTAATTTTTAAATTTTTTAAATTAACAAAAGGCCGTACAAGCGGCAGGGAAACCGGGACGGTAAAAACAATATCCCTAAATACTTAAAAAACATTAACCACGGGAAGAAAATTTAACCATTATATGTCCATTTTTCCTCGATACCCAAAAGCCCCCCCTTAAACGAAACAAAATGTTTTTCCCTTTTTCTTCATATTTTTTTTCAACTGAAGTAAAAAGCAGCGTGATAAAAGGTTTTTAAAACTGATTTTGAAAAGCCCCAAAATTACCCTCTGAAACACACTACGTCATCCTAACAACAGGATGAAAAACCCTCCAAGGCATCATGTGACAAGACAGCCCCTTTTTTTTCCTTTATTGTTTATTGTAATCCCTAGTTCTTTTATAAAAGGAAAATAAAATAGGGCTCCCTAAATCCCCTTGCTTAAACCCCAGCTGTGCAACTAATGTAACCCTGCCCTTTTAGAACCAAAATTTTTTTTTTACTTTTTAATATTGAAAACCCTTCCCTTTAATAACATGGGGGGTTTTTTACCTCTAAAAACCGTTTTTTAGAAAAAGGGGCCAAAGTAGATTTCGGTTAATGGAGTCCAAAAGTTTTTTAAAAATCTAAAAAGCTACAAAAAACCTTACGGTTTTCAAAAAAACGTTTCTTGTAACAATGCTAATAAATTTAACTGTGATCTAATGTCGAATAAACCCCCCTTTTAAAACCCGCTTTTACACTCTCCATAATGTTATTTTCTTCAACCATTCCCGTAGTCTTTTTGTTAATAAAGGAACTAAAAATTTTTTCTACTTATGTCACTAAGTGAAATACCCCCTTTAAATTTTTAGGGTCATTTAAAATTTCCAATTTTTTTTTTTTATAAAAGGGAAAAAAAATAACTCGTCCAATTTTTAGGAAATGACCAGTCTCAAACCCTGTATTAAACAATTTTTTTAAAGAAATCCACATAATTCAATTTGAAATTTAAATAATTCACCCTTTAAATTCCCCTCTGGCCCGCTGCTTTTTCCCACTTTTTTAGTTTTCATATGGGAGCAATTTCTTCTTCCTTGAGATTTGGGGGGGGCAAATTTATGTAGTCATCAAAACCCTCATCGCCAGTTATTTTCTTCAATTTTAAAGGGCCCCTTACTAACATCACATCTAATAAAGATTTTAAATGTTTGGGAAACCCCTTTTCCCCCCAAAAAATGGCTCTTGCTGTTTTTTTTTTAAAGAAAAATATACGGGGCATTTTTCCCAAAAATTTTTTTTGACTCTTAAACTGACGTGAGAAGTTTAACCAACTTTTCAGTATTAAACTCTTTTTTTCCTTTTTTTTCAGAAGTTTTATACTCACTTTTTTGGGAACAGGTTTTTTTTTCCCCCATCTTCATCTTCAATGACCTTTGACCTTTCTCAATAATTTTCTCACATTCTTTTTTTCTGATCTCACCTCTTTTTCATACCAATCACTACGAACCCCTGTTTTTCAATATATTTTAAACTTCCCTTTAAACACACAGCGCTAAACCCTATTCATTTATTAAATAATGTAATCCCCAATTTAAAAACAACATCAATTAAATTCATGGGACACTCTTATTTACCTGGGCTGTTTTTTTGTGGGCATATTTTTTAAAAATAAAAATAATACATGGAAAATTTAAAACAGCGCAAATCTTGCAAAAAAAACAAATCAAAACGCTCATCATTCATCCTATTCTTTCCAAGCAGCCATTTTTGATTAAAAGATTTTTTACAAATTTTAAAAGTAAACACAACAGCCCCCAAATTTAAAAAGTTTTTTTACAAAAAACAAAAAGGGAAACACACCCCCCGCGCGCGCGGCCCCCCCACACACACACCCCCACCTCACCCAAAAACACCCCACACACACAAAATTTTTACACCGGGGAGGCAAAGGGGGGGGGGGGGGGGGGGGGGGTTGGTATTTTAGGCAGGGACAGAGATAGAAAGAAAAAAGGGAGAGAAACTTTTGGTTTTTAAATAAAGCGTCTTTTTTGGCTTGGGTTTTAAAAAACATCAAAAGTAGGCTTTTGAAAGAAGGGGGAGAGGAGGTCCGGTTTTCCCGAACCCCGGACCAAAAAAAATAGAAAGAGCGACGGCCAACAGTGAAATGGTTTTAATCAAGGGATTTAAGCACAAGGTATCTGCAGCCCGGAGCGGGTTAACCCAAAGGAGTGTACAAAATAAAAACAATTTACAGAGGTAGGAAGGTGCCCCTTTGTGGAGACTTTTGGGAACAATGGTGCCGATCTTAAAGTTTTTTTTTCCCCCGTGGGAAAGGCAGGGCCAGTGGAAGAACGCAAGAGAGGAGTAAAGTTTCTCGAATTTTTTTTCTGAGGACTAAATCGAGCGCAGAGTTTTGTTTTACTTTAAAAGGGTTGGGTAGATTTAGGGTGGCAGACCAGCCAGAAGGGGAAATTTCAATAGTCCAAAAATGAGAGAATTTAAAATGTGAAATAGTTTGGGGTTTTTGCCTCCGTGGAAAAGATACTTTCCAACTGCACTAATCGCCGTAAATTGGAATTGCACACGGGAGGTTTTTTTTTTAAAGAAATTTTTTTCATGGAAACGGGGGTTATCGATAGCTACCCCTAAAAAAAAAATTTCACTACCAATTTTTTATTAAAACGATTTAAAACGTTATATCGTCATCATTTTTTCGTTTTATGTAACAGGGAAAAAAAAAACATTCCAAATCAAATTTTTTTATCCCCCAAAACTTTTTATCGTCTATGTTTTTCCCCTCAACACTTACTTTTTTTTATATGGAAATACATTCTGGCAAAACAGGGATATGATCAAAACTATTTTTTCATCTATACAGTTCACAAAAAATCAAAAACCCAAACACAGTTAAAACATTTGAAAAAGAAATAAACGTTTAAAACTACAAAACCCCGAATCTGAAATATTAATAAAACGACCCTGGAGGTCACCGTGACTAATCCCCTTCAAAATACATAAGTCTAAAGGGTGCACATGTTTAACAAAAGTTTTACCCCTAGTTTTTTCAAAGAAATATCCTGAAACATCGTTGCAAAATTTAAAATTTGGGTTTTTGCAAGCAAAAAAAACAATTCCACTGCCCGATTCCTGGGGCGAAAAAATTTGGAGTTCAAATATTAATTGGAAAAGAGGGAGAGAGAGAGAGAGAGAGAGAGAGAAGAGAGAGAGAGAAAAAGAGGAGAGAGAGAACCCCAAAAAGGAAGACAAAAACAAAAGACAGACAGAGGGCAGGGGGGAAAAACAGAGATGAAAAGAGAGAGACAAACAACAGACAAAGACAGAGACAGGGGAACACATAGAGTGAAAGACAGAGAGACAAACAGACAGACAAAGACAGAGAGACAAACAGACAGACAGAGACAGGGAACACAGAGAGTGAAAGAGAGAGAGAACAAACAGACAGACAAAGACAGAGAGACAGAGACAGGGGGAAACACAGAGGGAAAGAGAGAGACAGACAAACAGGCAGACAGGCAGACAGAGACAGGGGAAACACAGTGAGAGAAAGAGAGACAGACAAAAGACAGAGACAAGGGGAAATACAGAGAGTGAAAGAGAAGAGAGAGACAGACAGACAGACAGACAAACAGACAGACAGAGATAGGGGGAAACGCAGAGAAAGAGAGAGAGAGAGAGAGAGGCAGAGAGAGACAGGGGGAACAGAGAGAGACAAAGACAGAGAACAGACAAAAACAGAGACAGGGGGAAACACAGAGAGAGAGAGAGAGGAGAGAGAGAGAGGAGAGAGAGAGAGAGAAGAGAGAGAGAGAGAAGAAGAGAGAGAGAAACTCTGAACTCTGAACTCTAAAATGGTTTAATGAGAGACAGACAGACAGACAGAGGATGGGGGTTGGGGGGGGGGGAGGGATGTTTTATGAGCAAGGCGACACACATTTCGTGACTTCCTGTTACTCACAAGCGTCGCTAACTTTATATCTACATGGCTCGAAATAGAGAAGGAGTGTGTGTGTGTGTGTGTGTGTGTGTGTGTGTGTGTGTGTGTGTGTGTGTGTGTGTATGTGTGTGTGTGGTAGTGTGTGGAGAGTGTGTGTGTGTGTGTGTGTGTGTGTGTGTGTGTGTGTGTGTGTGTGTGTGTGAGGTAGTATGTTGTGTGGGGGGGGGGGGGGGGTGGTGTTTGTGGTAGCGTGAGTGTGTGTGTTCGTCTATGTGTTCGCGCGCGCACGTATGTGTGTGTGTGTGTGTTTGTGTGTGTTGTAGTGTGAGTGTGTGTGTGTGTTGTAGTGTGTGTGTTGTTGTGTGTGAGTGCGCGTGTGTGTGTGTGTATGTGTGTATTTTGTTGTTGAAGACGAAATTATTTTGACTGATGCTATAATAGCTTGCTCTGTCAGTTCTGTTTTCCTGCAGCGCGCGCGCGCGCGCGCGCGCGCGTGTGTGTGTGTGTGTGGTGTGTGTGTGTGTGTGTGTGTGTGTGTGTGTGGTGTGTGTAGTGTGTGTGTGTGAGTGCGTGTGTGTGTGTGTGAGAGTGCATGGGTGTGGGTGGTAGTGTGTGTGTTGTAGTGTGAGTGTGTGTGTGTTGTAGTGTGAGTGTTTGTGTGTGTGTGTGTGTGTGTGTGTGTGTGTGTGTGTGTGTGTGTGTGTGTGTGTGTGTGTGTGTAGTGTGTGTGTGAGTGCGTGTGTGTGTGTTGTAGTGTGTGTGTGAGAGTGCATGGTGGGGTGGTAGTGTGTGTGTTGTAGTGTGAGTGTGTGTGTGTTGTAGTGTGAGTGTGTGTGTGGTGTGTGTATTTTGTTGTTGAAGATGAAATTGTTTTGACTGATGCTATAATTGCTTGCTCTGTCATTTCTGTTTTCCTGCAGCGTGTGTGTGTGTGTGTGTGTGTGTGTGGTGTGTGTGTGTGTGTGTGTGTGTGTTTGTGTGTGTGTGTGTGCGTGCGTGCGTACATGCGTGTATGTGTGTGTTTACCTGTCCATTTGTCGATGCGTGTGTTGGTATAAGTATGACAACGTGCGTGCATGCATATGCAAGATTGCAAACTTAAATTTGTAAGTGAAAATCGCATTGTGTACAACGTAGATATATGTTTATGAATACATTTTTTTAAAGTTCGCTATATAATCCAAGCAAGTAGGCGTGTTTATTTATTTATTCATTCATTTTAGTTATTCTTGTATGTCGTAAAAAAAGTATGTTCTTTCGAGCCAGAAGGCCCATAGAGCCGGAGCTTATCCCGGTTTCTGTAGCGTTAAGCGAACTGATGGTTTTTCACCACCCCTGTGACAGGACGCTAGTCTGTCGCCAGATACTTCCCCAGCAGAGCTGGTACCCACTTGTACACCTGGGTGGAGTGAGGAAAATAGGAGTAAAGTGTCTTTCCCAAGGACACAACACCGAGCCGAGCGGGATCGAACCCGCGACCTCTGATCACGAGTTGCCCCGCCTAAAACTGCCACGGTGCCCCCCTTTTTTATGTA
>JAQIHA010000229.1:10000-14780 GCA_028751875.1 Rapana venosa | reverse complement strand
GTGTGTTTGTGTGTCTGCCTGTGTGTTGTGTGTGTGAATGCTTGTGTGCTGTGTGTCTGTGTCTGTGTCTGTGTCCTGTGCTTGCGTTGTTGCATGTGTGTGTATGTGTGCATGTGGCATATATATATATATATATATATATATATATATATATATATATATATATATATATGATATATATCATATATATGATATATATGCATGCGTGCCTGCATCTGTGTGTAGGTATGTATGTATGTATGTATGTATGTATGTATGTATGTGTGGAGCGCACGTGTCTTTGACACACATACGTGTGCGCTTCCTGTGTTCCCATCGCGCTCCATGTGTTCCTGTGCGCGCGTGCGAGCGTGATATGTGTTGTACACACCTGTGCGCACAAGATACATGATACAAGAGATACCAGATACAAGAAACACAAGATACAACCTTTATTGTCCACTTGCATAATCATGGAAAAATGCTACATGCCTACATGAGCTGGTGTATCATCGTCGTCATCTTCGTCATAATCATGACATTGTTCATGCTGCTTTTTACACACGCAAGCGTAAGCGCGTGCGCGAACGTGGGTGTGTGTGTTGGGTGTGGTGTGTGTTGTGTGTGTGCGTGCGCGCGTGGCTGCGTGTGTTTTCGTGTGTGTGTGTGTGTACGGTGTGTGTGTGTGTGTGCGTGCGTGTGTGTGTGTGTGTTGTGTGTGTGTGTGTGTGTGTGTGTGCGGTGTGTGGTGTGTGTCTGTGTGTGTGTACGTGATGTGTGTGTGTGTACGTGTGTGTGTGTGTGTGTGTGTTTCGCGGCGTACGTGCGCGTGCGTGTTGTCTGTGTGTGTGTGTCGCTGTGTGTGTTGGGGTGAGGGTGTGTGTGTAGTTGTGTGTTTTGTTGTACGCTTTGTTGTGATTGTGTGACGGGTGTGTGTGTGTTTTGTGTGTGTGTGTGTGTGTGCGCGCGGCGGCGCGTACGTGTGTGTGTTGTGTGTGGTTGTGCGCGCGTACGTGTACGTGCGTGTGTATGTATGTGTGTGTGTGTGTGCGCGTGTGCGTGCGCGCGTACGTGTGTGTGGTGTGGGTGTGTTGTGTGTTAGTGGGGATGTGTTAGTGATGGATGGTAATCTAGCTGATGGCTCAGAGGACGTGTGTGGCGGGGAGGGTCTGGCATGCTGAATGGAATGGTTGGTTACGGAGTGAATGATCGTTATCCTCGGGATAATCATTGTCTGCTTCCCTTTATTGCCACCATCTCGCTATATCTCCATCATCGTCATTTCACTGTCCTCGTCTTGTCTTGTCTAGTCGTTGTCATCGTCGTCGTCATCGTCGTCGTGAAGAGCTGTCGTCGTCGTCGTTGTTGTTGTCGTTGTGTTGTTGCTGTGATCGTGTGTGTGTGTGTGTGTGTGTGTGTGTGTGTGTGTGTTGTGTGTGTGTGTGTGTGTTGTGGTCGCTGTGCTGTGTGTGTGTGTTGTGTGTGTGATGATGTGTGCGGGTGTGTGTGTGTGTTTGTGTTGCATATGTTGTTGTATGTATGTATGTATGACTGTGTGTATGTGTGTGTTTGTATGTATGTGTGTGCGTGTGTGTGTGTGATGTATGTGTGTGTTGTGTGTATACGTGTGTGTGCGCGCGATCGGCATTGTTGTTGTCGTCGTTTACATTTGATGTCATCTTTTAAAAAATATATATATATAGTTATTGTTGATGTTGACGTCATCATTATCACTATCGCTGTTGCCACTGTCCTTGTCCTCGCAACGATCGTCGATATCTTCATCATCGACGCGGTCATGGTGGTCGTCATTGTCACCTTCATCATCTAATCGTCGGTTCACAGACATCTCACGGAGCGAAGTGATGACAAATGTATCATATATAATAATCATGGCTTCACTGGCCTCGTGCCTAATCTCTTCACCCCTTCTCTACTATCTATCACCATTATCTTGAATGTCGTCGTTGTCATCGTGGTCATTTGTTTTGGGTTTTTTAATTTGTCGCTGTCATTATTCCCACCACCCCCATGACCTCAAAAACCACCACCATCTCCACCACCACCACCACCACCGCCGCTTCTACCAACACTCTTCCACCACAACATCCTTCACACCTCTTCCACCACCTCCAAAACCACTTACATCACCACCACCACCACAATCACCATCTCCCTCCACCCCACTTCCACCACCCCTCCACACACCACCATCACTCCACCTCCACCACTACCACCACACCACCACCACACCACCCACCACCTATCACCTCCACCACCACCCCACCACCACACACCACCACCACCACCTCCTCCACCACCACCACACTCCACACATCACCATCACCACCACCACCACACTATCACCACCACCACCACACCTCACCACCACCATCCACCACACCACCACCACACACACCACCACCACAACCAGCACTACCTCACCACCCCTCCACCCCACCACACCACCAACCACCTCCACACCCACCACCACCACCACCCTCCACCCACAAACCTCCACCACCATCCTCCAATCCACCACCACCACCACCACCACCACCCACCACCTCCCCCCACACACCACCACCACCACAACTCCACCACCACTCAACCACCATCCACCACCACCACCACCACAACCCACCACACCACCACCACACCAACCACACACCATCCACACTACCACCCACCACCACAACCACCACACCACACCACCACCACACATTCACCACCACCACTCACCACCCCACCACCACCACCACTAACACTACCACACCACCACACACCACCCCCACCACCACCACCCCTTTACCACCACTACCACTCCACCCACAACTTCACCTCACTCAGCACTTCACAAGCCCGTTTGTTTGCTTTTTGTGGGGGGGGGGGGGGTGGGGGGTTCTGTTTCTTCCTACTTATTGTCTAGTGTGTGTGTGTACCCCCCCCCCCCCCCCCCCCTTTCCCCTCTTGTTCCTGACATTGTCCAAAAGAAAGGCTATTTGTTGAAACAGATTTTGTGTTGTTGTTTGTTGTTTTTTCGCTCGTTTGTTTTAATACTTTCCTGTAACATGTAACAGGCTAAAAACACACACGAGAGAGTAGAGGGAGGGGGAGAGAGAGGGGGGGGAAGAGGAGAGAGAGAGAGAGAGGGGAGGAGGGGGGAGGGGGGGAGAGAAGAGATAGAAGAAAGAAAAGAAAAGGAACAAAGTTTTGAAAAGAAATCTTGCAACTCACCTCCTTTTACAAAACAAAACAAAACAAACAAAACAAAACAAACAAACAAACAAAAGATCTTGAGGATAATCTTGGAGACAAACACTAGAAAGATCATTATTATCGTGTTTTTTAATCTTGATATAATATTTGCTCGTATTTTTGTCGCGTTTTCCTTATGTTTCATTTTTATTTGATATCGATCGAGGGTCTTTCGAAATTCGTTCTTGTGTTGTTTGCTGTTGTGTTGTGTTTTGCGTTGTTGTTTGTGTTGTGTTGTGTTGTTGTTGGTGTGGTGTTGGTTGTGGTGTGGTGGTGTGTGGTGGTGGTGGTGGTGGTGGTGGGGGTGGTGGTTTTGGTGGTGGTGGTGGTGGTGGTGGTGGTTTGTTTTTCTTCTTTCTTTTTTTTTTGGGTGGGGGGGTTCTTTTTGGTTTTGTTTCAGGGTCCTTCCCCCCCCCCCTTTTTTCTGTTTTGTTGTTGGTTTTGTTTTAGGGGCTATTTTGGGGGGTTCTATCTCTTGTTTGCTGCTTATCTTCTTCTGTGAGAAAGAATTTACACATATGGATTACAAAATCAAACTAAACAAATATATATGAATTGATCGGGTGGTTAGATGACCAGTTGGGCGGAAACGGCTCAGTTGGTTGATGGGTTGGTTGTTTGGTTGGCTGATTGATTATTTGTTTATTCATTCATTCATTTATTTATTCGTTCGTTCGTTCATTTGATTTATTCTCTTACTCTTTCACTTGTTCTTTCACTGATTCATTGACTGGTTTGGCTTACTAAGTGACTGATCAACTGACTGATGATGGACACTGACTGACTCACTCACTCACTGATTTACTTATTCACTCATACAATCACTCGCTTACTCAATGACTCAGCGACCGACCAGCTGACTGAGTGATTCTCTGGCCGACTGACTGACTGATTGACTTGCAAACTGACTTACTCACTGACTAAAAGAATCGTCCAATCAATCGCTCTTATCAATCGATCCATAATTGAACTGTCATCAATCGCGTTAATCAATCAAGTCATGACACTCAACTCTCTATCTGTCTCTCTGTCTCTGTCTCTCTGTCTCTCTGTCTCTCTGTCTCTCTCTCTCTGTCTCTCTCTCTCTGTCTCTCTCTCTCTGTCTCTCTCTCTCTCTCTCTCTCTCTCTCTCTCTCTCTTCCCAAAAGCACATGGGTGCTTATTCATTATCCTCGAAATAAAAGAATTTGTCATTGTCATTCTCCTCTCTCTCTCTCTCTCTCTCTCTCTCTCTCTCTCTCTCTCTCTCTCTCTCTCTCTCTCTCTTCTCTCTCTCTAATCTCTCTCCCTCTCTCTCCCTCTCTCTCTCTCTCTCTTCTCTCTCTCTCCCTCTCTCTCTCTCTATCTATCTATCTATCTATCTCTCGTAATTACTCTTTCATGAATTCGGGGGGTGATTACAGAAAGTATTTTTTTGGACTTAACTTGCCTTTACTCACCGTCTCTCTCTGTATGGCTCTTGTCTGGCAGATCGCAAATTCATCATCGGCAACGCTCAGGTGGAGTCGGTGCCCATTATCTTCTGCAACGATGGCTTCTGCGA
>JAQIHA010000229.1:0-5000 GCA_028751875.1 Rapana venosa | reverse complement strand
CTGCTCTCCATCAATCCTCTCTGTCTGTCTGTCTGTTTTGTCTGTCTGTCTCTGCTGTCTCTGTCTCTCTCTGATCTCTCTACCTGTCTCTGTCAATATCTCTGTCTATCTTCGCTGTCTCTTTCTGTCTGTCTCTGTCTCTCCTTTTCTCTTTCTGTCTCTGTCTCTCTCTGTCTATGTCTGTCTATCTGTCTCTTCTTCTCTTTCTCAGTCTCTCTCCCTCCCCCTCTCTGTCTCAGTCTCTCTCCCGTCTCAGCTCTTTCTCTCTAGAGAGAAGTTTCTCTCTCTCCTTTTTCTCTCTGCTCTGTCTTCGCTCTGTCTAGTCTCTCTATCCTCTATTTTGTACTAATAATTCAAATTATTATATTATATTTTAATATTTACAAAACCGCATACACAGGGGAATGGATGTAAAAAAACACGTAAGTGCTTATTCCATACCTCGATATAAAATTATAAAATTTAGAATTTTTAAAATAAAATAACGCTCTCTCCCCTCCCCCTCTCTTTCTCTGTCTTCTCCTTCCCCTCTCTCTCTGTCTCTGTTCTTCTCTCTTTCTCTGTTTCTTCTCTCTCTTTCTCTCTCTGTCTCTGTCTTCTCTCTCTCTCCCCCTCTCTCTCCTTCTCCTCTTTTCTTTTCCCTCTTTCTCCTCTCTCTCTTTCTCTCTGCCCTCTCCCCCCCTCTCTCTCCTTTCCCTCTCTCCTTTTTCTCTCTGCCCTCTCTCTCTCTTCCTTCTCTCTCCTCCCTCCCCCCCTGCCCTTCTCTCTCTCATCTCTTCTCTCTCCCCCTCCCTCTCTCTCTCTCTTCTCCCTCCCTCCCTCTCTCTTCTCTTTCCTCTCCCTCTCTCTCTCTCCTATATTGGGTTTTTCGAGTTGAGTTCCCCCCTCTCTCTCTCTCTTTTCTTCTCTCTCTCTCTCTCCCCTCTCTTCTTCTCTCTCCCTCCCCTCTCTCTCTCTCTCTCTTCCTTCTCTCTCTCTTTCTCTCCCTCCCTCCCTCTCTCTCCCCCCTCTCCCCTTTTCCTTCCCCCTCTCCCCCCCCTCTCTCTCTCTCTCCCTCTCTCTCTCTCGCTCTCCTCTCCCTCTCTTCTCTTTCTCTCTCCCTCTCTCTCTCTCGCCTCACTCTCTCCTCTCTTCTCTCTCTCTCTCCCTCTCTCCTTTTGCTCTCTCTCTCCCTCTCTTTATCTCTCTCTCTCCCTCTCTCTCTCTCCTTCTCCCCTCTCTCTCACTTTTCTATTTTAGCCTTGTTTCCTCCTTCCGGCCCTGTCAATCTATTGGAAGAAGTTGCAACCGTTGATATCGAACGGAGAGTGGCCTTTTTTTCTCCTTTTTTTTTTCTTTTCTTTCTTTCTTTTCTTTTTCCTTTTTGTTGCTGCTTCCTTTTCTTTTATGTTGTTGCTCTTCATTTTTTTTCCAGTGTTATCATTATTTTTGGAGAGGCATTTGTTGGAAGCCAATCTTTTTTTCTGTTTTTTGTTGTTTTTTGTTTTTTTGGGGGGATGGGGTTCTTCTCTCAATCTTAGTTTCAATTTAGCTTTTTATTTTGCTTTTCATTCGATTTAATTTGTGTGGGGGGTGGGGGAAGGTGTTGCCAATTTTTTTAAAGTTTTATTTTCTAGATTTGGGGTTTGGGTTGAAAGGATGAAAAGTCTGGGATTTTTTACAAATCTCTCTGTGTCAGTCTGTCTCAGTGTCTGGATCTCTGTCTGTCTGTCTGTCTGTCTGTCTGTCTGGATCTGTCTGTCTGGATCTGTCTGTCTCTCTCTCTCTCTGTCTTTCTCTCTCTCTCTCTCTCTCGATAGACAGACAGACAGACAGACAGACAGACAGATAGATAGATAGATAGATAGATAGATAGATAGATAGATAGATAGATAGATAGATAGATAGATAGATAGATAGATAGATAGATAGATAGATAGATAGATAGATAGATAGATAGATCTGTCATTTCCGTACACCTGTACATGTATTTCTTTGTCGCTGTTGTTGTTGTTTTGTATGTTTTTTTATTATGGCTTTTATTTTTCTATCTCCCTTCCGATTGCTTACATACTGTTCTTTCTTTGTGTTTCTTCTTTCTTTCCTTTCTATCTTTTTCTTCCTTCCTTCCTTTCTTTCTTTTCATTTCTTTGTTCTTTCTTGTGATCGTTATTAATCGTTTTTTTTATAATATCACCTATATTTTGTTTTGCGAGAACATTTCTCTCTCCGTCTCAGTCTCTCTCTCTCTCTCCCCTTCTCTCTCTCTCTCTCTCTCTCTCCTCTCTCTCTCTCCTCTCTCTTTTCTCTCTGCATCTGCCTCTCTGTCTCTGTTCAGTCTCTCTCTCTCTCTCTCTCTTCTCACTCTCTCTCTCTCTCTCTCCTCTCTCTCTCCTCTCTCGTTTTTCTATTAAAAACTGTCTTTTTCTTGTTCCCCCTATCTTTCTCGCTCATTATCTATCATTGAACTGATATTCCTTTTTTTTTTATATTATCATTATTATTCATTTATCTATTCGTTTATTGATTCTTACCCCCCACCCCCTCCACCTGTTGTTAACGTTCAACCTATTTTTTTATCTTTTCATTTCGTTCGCTCTCATTAAAAGTATTTCCTTTTTTTTCTTACTTTCTTTATGTCTTTCTTTCTTCATTTTTTTTCCGTTCTTTATTTTAATCGTTGATGAAGATAATAATAACAATGACATATTGCCTGTTTTCTTTATTCCTTATTTGTCTTTTGTCTTCGTTGTCATCTGCATGTGTTTTATTTGTCTTGAAAATTGTGACAAAATTTGAGGTTTTTTCCCCCTCAAAATTCTTTAATACTCTTCTCTCCTCTCCTCTCTCCTCTCTCTCATCTCCTCTCTCATCTCTCTCTCTCATCTCTCTCTCTCTCTCTCTCCTCTCTCTCTCCTCTCTCTCAATGTGATGAGACTATAAACCGAGGTCGCACACAAATCTCTTTGTGTGTGTTGTGTGTGTGTGTGGTGTGTGTGTGTGTGTGTGTGGTGTGTGTGTGTGTGTGTGTTTGTGATGAGACTATAAACCGAGGTCCCAGAACGAACGCGTGCAGAACATCTTGCGCTCACGTTAAAACCCCTTCCGTTTTTCGCAAGAGTAGGTCATTTTGTGCCAGTGGAAACGGATGGCAAAAAATTTACAAATTGCATACCCATGGGACTGGATGTAAAGAAAGCACAGAGTGGTTATTCCATTATCCTCCAAATAAAAGAATAACATAAAATGATAAAATCTCTCTCTCAGTTCAAGTTCAGCTGCTTTTTTTATTACTGTCATTTCTTTCTTTCTATCTTTTTTTTTCCTTTTTGTTCTTTTTTTTAAATCGAAAATGAGATATATATTATTTCTTTTTCATCTCACCGTTTTCTGATGATCCTGATTTATTTTCTGTATTTTTTACCTCTTCTATTTCTGCTTTGTTCCGTCTTTCTTGTCTTTTGTTTGTCTTTTTCATTTTATAATATCATCTTTTTTTCCCCCTTCTATATCTTTTATTTTCATCCTTTCACTTTTGTTTTCTTTCGTTTTTCTCGTTCTTCTCTTTTTTCTTTCTTTCTTCTTTCTTTCTTTCTTTCTTTCTTTCTTTCTTTCTTTTTTCTTCTCTTCTTTTCTTCTCTTCTTCTTCTTCTTCTTCTTCTTCTTTCCTTTTTTTCTTTTTATATAAAAAATCTTATAAATCCTTTATTTCTTCGTTTCTTTCTCTCTATCTCTCTCTCTCTCATCTTTCTCCTCTCTCTCTCTCTTCTACTCTCTCTCCTCTCTCCCTCCCTCCCACCGCCCCTCCACCCCCCTCCCTCTCCACCCCCCACCCCACCCCCTACCCCGAACTTCCCCCTTCTGTCCTTAGTTTATTTCTTTCCTGATGCGTTTATTTCTTCCTTTCCTGGGCAAGTTCTTCCGATGCCAGGACAGGCATGTCATTTACTTTTTTTTTTATCCTTTCCACGTGGCTGTCCAAAGAGCTCGAAAGATCGATTTGCGAATGCTAAAAGCGAAACGCCAGTTCTTCTTCTACACCCCTGTCTCTGTCTCCCTTCTCTCCCGGACATATTTCCAAGTAAGCCAGAAATATCCGTTCACCTTTTATGCCTGGGTAAGAACTCGCCTCCACCTCCTCCTCCTCCTCCTCCCTCCGCGTGTGTGTGTAGGTGTGTGTGTGTGTGGGGGGGGGGGGGGGGGGGGGGGGGGGGGGGGGTTGGTGGTGTGTGTGGTGGGTGGTGTGTGTGGGGTGGTTGTGTGTGTGTGTGTGTGTGTGTGTGTGGGTGTGTGGTGTGTGTGTGTTTTGTGTGGACTGTGTGTGTAGTATGTGTGTGTGTTTGTGTGTGTAGCACTGTGTGTGTGTGGTGTGTGTATGTACTTTGTGTGTGTGTATGTGTGTGTGTGTATGGACTGTGTGTATGTACTTTGTGTGTATGTTGTGTGTTATGTCAGTGTGTGTTGTGTGTGTGTGTGTGTGTGTATCATGTGTGTGTGTGGACTTTGTGTGTGTGTGTGTGTGTGGACTTTGTGTGTGTTTGTGTGTGTGTGGACTCGGTGTGTGTGTATCTATTTGTGTGTGTTGTGTGGTGTGGGACTATGTGTGTGTGTGTGATGTGTGGACTCGGTGTGTGTGTGTATCTATGTGTGTGTGAGTGTGACTTTGTGTGTTTGTGTGTGTGTGCGACATTGATGACATGCGAAGTAAGTGTAAGGTTCTTGGCGTGAGGTGTAATGAGGTTCTTGGGGTGACGAGGTTCTTGCTGTGAGGTGTAATGATGTTCTTGGTGTGCGAGGTTCTTGGTGTAATGAGGTTCTAGGCGTGAGGTGTGATGGGGTTGTTGGTGTGGCGAGGTTCTTGGCGTGAGGTTAATGAGGTTCTTGGTGTGGCGAGGTTCTTGGCGTGAGGTGTGTAATGATGTTCTTGGCGTGAGGTGGGATGAGTTCTTGGCTGAGTGAATGAGGTTCTTGGGTGACAGGTTCTGGGTGGTGAATGAGGTTCTTGGTGTGGGGGGCCCAGG
>JAQIHA010000228.1:7500-14794 GCA_028751875.1 Rapana venosa | reverse complement strand
CCCCTGTCTTTTCACACCACACTCCCCCCCGGGCCCCCAGAAACCCCATCCACATTGAATCTAAAACCACTTTCCCTTTCTTCAGTGTTTATGGTCAAATACAGTTCAGTTAACAAATACCTTTAAAACATTCTTCCACAAAAGAGAATTGTTCTTACAGAGAAACAATTATAACCACACACAGCTGCTTAAAATGCGAAATTGTTCTAAATCCCATATCACTGAGGACTCGGCCATATCAATTTAGACTTAGGAATACCGTGTGTTCTAAACACAAGTGAGAGCTTTCTAGACAAAAACAATTACATTTAAAAACAAGTTTTAAAGAAAAACCCCTACAATTCTTAAAGGAGAATCTTATGTTCCCAAATAAAAAACACAAAAAAAACTTAAAAAAGGGGAAAAACCCCCGGGAAAAACCTTTTTACTAACTTTCCCAAGAAACAAACCATGCAAGCACTGCGTTGCCCAAAAACACTGTCAACAACATCCCAACACCCAGCAAAAGAGCCACCGGGGGAAATCAACCACATCTATAAAGAAAACATCACCTTTTCGGGAAAGGAATAAGGCCGCTCCGCCCCCCCAAAAATTTGGGACAACCCAAAAACACCCACGGCCACAACACACACACACACTTACACAAAAAACTTGTGGGGTCTCAGGGTGTGAACGCACAAGGATGACGTTCCCCCTTTGTCCAAGTAAGACACACCCCCACGCGGCCCCCCAACAGCCCACGCTGGAACAGCGACCAACAAACCCTTCAGCAAAGACTGACCTTTTAGTCCAGCCCTCCCCCCTCCCCCTTCAAAGCCCCCCGCTTCTCACTGCCACCAAAACCCTGCCCACCCCTACGGGAAAATTCACCGAAGCAACCTGATGCAAGGAAGAACGGGGAATGTGCGTGTCCCGCTGGAGTGCCCACAAAAGTGAAAAAGAAAGTGCGTGCACCCAGAAAGAAAATATCTTACACACACACACAACACACACCACACACACCACAACACAACACCCCACACAACACCCAAACACACAACAAAAACCCCCAAACACACACACACACAACCCTTCACTCTCTCTTCTCCTCCTCTCTCTCCTCTCTCTCTTTTCCCTCTCTCTCTCTCTCTCTTTCTCTTTCCTTAACCACTCATTAGTTAAAATTTTTAATAACATCTTACAAGGATTTACCTTGTTCTGCTACCCATGGCCTTGAAATGAATTTGGTGACAGTTTAATTTTTTTCATAAATCGTATTCGGCTCGACGCGCTCCCCCAGTGCTGCGTGTGAAGCGACAGTTTAATTTTAATCATAAATCTGTATTCTGTGCTCAAAACAGCCCACCCAGGCTGCAGTGGAAGCAAACATGAAGGAAAAACAGTGTCAATCCCTTACCAGGAAAAAAGCTTTCAGGAAAGTCTGATTGTGCTCATCCCCCTTTCCTTTTTTCCTTTCTTTTATTTATTTTATTTTTTTTTTTTTTTGTTTTTCTTTTTTTTAATTTTTTTTTTAAATTTCCCTCTTTTAAAAAAAATTATTTTCCCCAGGAACTGTGCTGATTGTAGTTGTGTTTATTATTCATATTCGGGCATCTTTTTTACAGGTGCTTTATGTATTGTTGCCTCGTTGTTGAGGGTGTTTTGGTTGCTTTTTTGTCGTTTTTGTTTGCTTGGGTTTTTTTTTGTTGTTTTTTTGGGGGGTTTTTTTTTGTTTTTGTTTTTTGTTTTTTTGGTTTTGTTTTTTTTTTCCTTTTAAAATATCCCCTTCTTCGGTAACCAACCACCCCCTGTAGATTTTTTTTTTTTTTTTAATTTTTTTTTTTTTTTTTCGTCAGACTACTGTCAATGATTTGGTTTATTACAATTTGTGCTACAGAGGTAATTGTTTTACTCCTCTTTACCCTTCCCCCACTATACCCCTATAAGTTTTCCCTTTTTCCCCCCCCTTTTTATTTTATTTTTTCTCTTTTTCTTCCCTTATCTTCCCCCTTTTCTTGTACCATAATTTTTCCTCACAAATAACTTTAATAGATGATTAAAAGCCCAAAAATTTCATGGCCCCAAAGGGGGGGGCTTACAATTTTGTACCTAAATAAAAACATGCAGTCAATAAAATCGAAGTTAAAGATCATCACAAAAACCAAGCAAACTTTCTATCCTAGGTCTTTCCGAGTCAAACTTACGAACACATAACCAACACTGCATTTCCATTCCGGATAAAAATCTGCAAAAAAGACCCGAAAAAAGCCCAAAGAAAAGGTCTCTTAATCTTATTGTGGTCTGTAACGTTCAAAGTCTTTTCCATTTGAACGTTATGAAAGTGAATCCATCGGTTTGAAGAGAATAAAAGGTGGGCCCCTATTAAATGGGGTTCTGCAACAAAAATCCACAGAAAGAAAAAATTTGGTAGAAAAGTTTTGACCCATGAAACGTAGCCCTATTAGAATCTAGGAAAATTATCTTACTAGGTGTTTTTAAAATATTGACCTAGCAAAAGTAAAAACCAATGACCCAAGTTTTTAAACTCTTTTCAATTTTCCCCCAATTAGTAACTTCACCCCACAAGGTCACATCAAATTCTAACCCAAAATTCATTGATAAAATCTATGTTCAGCCCTAAAAACTCATAGAAAATTGTGCCCCTTACACAAACTGTAGCGACCACTACCCAGCTGTACCACTGGTCAAAAAAAGGAACAAAAATTCCTAAACCCTGGCCATAAAACTAAAACCTATGCCTTTTGAAAAAATTTAATGGCACTTTTCTTATAGAGTTAAGCGTTCCAGCTCTCGGAAACATTCAATATTACTGATCCAGACCTCCCAAATTGAGTTCTGGTAAAAGTTTTTACTAAATTTTTTATAACAAACATGCCCCATTAAAAACCAAAGGATCAAAACAAACCGCAAACCCCCTTGGTTTAAAAAGAACTAGAAAAGCATGTTTCTTAGAGATTTTTAAAGAACAAAAATATTATGAGGGGGAAAAAAAATAAGAATGAAAATAAATTTCACAAAAAACGGCAAGAAAAAAAGGAAAAAAATTTTTCCAAGATCTTTTTAACCAAAACAAAATTCAAAACTGAGGGAAAGGGCAATCAATCAATAACAAATACTAAAATTTGTTTTCCCAAAAATCTAACGAATTAAAGGTTTTCTGCTGAAAACTAAAAAAATCACCATTAATATTTCTTGTAACATAATTAACAATGAAAACCGAAGTCCAATGTCTAAATAAACTAAAAAATTCCCCAAGAAAGCGTATTCCATCAAAACTCCACATCCCCTTCATATCTTTTTCTAAAGGCTACGATTCCCTGATCACCCAAAATCAAGTACGCGGGGTTTTTGATGGAATAGTGGCAGAATACTGAAAACTCTCAGCTCCATTTTATTAAAACACTTTTGAACAATCTATAACCTTTTGTCTTCAAAAAGAACTATTTCCCCAAGCCTTAAAAACTGCTAAGGATTTCCGATCCCAAGTCTGGAGACATTCTGAACCCCAAAATTTGGGCCCAACTTTTTTTTATCTTCCCTTTTAAAAAACCCCTTGGAAAAAAATATGAATAAAACACATAGCCCTCTATAGTTTTAACAATTTACTTCACCCAAATCAGTCTGGATTTAGAAAAAATCATGGGCCCTAGGGCATTAACGTCTTGTAGACAATTGGTGTCTAACATTAATGACAAAAAATTTTGTGGTTTATTTGTAGATTTCAAAAAAGCTTTGATACAATTTACCCAAAAACTTCGCATTAAAAAGCTGATTATATAATCCTCTACAAATACCTTTTAAATTCCTTTCTTTTATCTTACAAACAGCAAAAATTTGGGTTTTAATAGCTACTCCCATCCACCTAAAACCCCCTCATTTGGAGTAACGGGGATCCATTTTAGGACCAATTCTCTTTTCATTAAAAAAAAAAAGACCTTCTCTCCTTCTCTTGCGAAATTTTTTCTGCGACCCCTCAAAACCTCTCATTAAAATCTCTTCAAAAATTCAAAATCCTATTCTTTCAAAACTTACAAAACCTTCTTTCCCCCCAAAAAACAAAAAATCTTACCCCTCCAAACAAAGCGGGCAAAACCCCATTAATAAAAATTTTCTCCCCTTTTCCTTTGAAAAAAACAATTTAAACCCTTCCCACAAATTCTTAAAACAATATAAAACCACTTACCTCCATTCCCATCTTCAAACTTTCAAATTTCCCTCTAAAACCTTTTCTGACTTTCTTTTAAAATATTCCCCTTTCAGCATATCAAATCAATGGATTTGCTTCAAAACCCTTGGGAAAATTTTGCAGTGCAAAAACACTATGAAAAACCATTATAATCTGTTAAAAAAAAATGCTTCTTAATCTTTTTTCCCAAAACACCACAAATATTATAATTAAAATTTTTTCCCAACCAAAGACTAAGATTAAAAAAAGGCTAGAGTTTTAAAAATACGGAACTTTTTCCCCATCCTTTAAAACAAGTCCAAGAACATTCCAAAAACCAAAACATTTCCCACCCAAAAAAAAATTTTTCAAATTACTTATTACTCACCCTTTTGGGACTCCCCCCTTTACCATTTTAAACTAAATCTTAAAATCTTAAAAAGTCTTTTTTCACCACTTAATGAAAAAAATAAAAATCCACAATTGATCTGTTTGGAAAAAAGAAATTTCCCCCCTTGCATTATACCAAATTTATCCCTTTTTCTTTTCTCTCCCCTTTCTTCCTTTCTTCTCTCTTCTCTCTCTACTCTCTCTCTCTCTTCTCTCTCTCTCTCTTCTTAACTGACATTAGTGAGCTTTTCTTTTGAATTTATTTAATGTGTGTGTGGTGTGCCCTTGTTGTTTTGATTTTGTTTAACAATGAACTTGTCTGAGTTTTCCCCCTTAAAATGAAGTTTGGGTTGTTTTTTTTGTTAAGAGAATGGGGGATTGTTAATTTGCAATGCCTGTTGGACAATTCTACTTCTGGGACTTTTGTATCAATTCAATAATGTGTATACAGGGTTGGATGCATGAATATGTGTGTGTGTATATGTGTGGTTTGTGTGTATGTGTGTGCAGTGAGTGTAATGAGCGCCCATTCACGGTGTGCAGATGAGGCGGAAAGAAAGCGTTCTGTGTGTTTATTGTTGAAAAAGGATGTTAGACTGGCATTTTTCTTGATGCTTTTATGGGGCTGTTTCGTACATCAAATAATTTTATTTCCGGGTTTTTTCTGTACAATGACGGTTAGGGAAATTTTTATAATTAGACATGTGTCTTTATTTGTATGGAGGAAATGCTTTCGAATGGATATGTACCAGGATGTGTGTGTGTGTGTTGGGTGTGTTGGTGTTGTGTGTGTGTGGTGTGTGGTGTGTGTATTTTGTGTGTGTGGGGTGTATGTGTGAGAAGTGTGTGTGGTGTGTGTGGGTGCATGCGTGGCTATACGGCGTAAGTGTGTGTGTTGTGTGTGTATGTGTTGGTTTTGGGGTTGGTGTGGGTGGTGTGTGTGTGTGCCGCGCGCGCGCGCACGCTTGCATTTTTCGGATTTTGGGGGTGTTTTTTTGTTTAGGGGAGGGGGGTTGGGAAGGGGGTGTTTTTGGGTCTTTTTTTTTTGTTTAAATTGGGTTTTTTTTATTCATTTGATTTTTCGATTTCTTGATTTTTCACTAATTTAATGGGAGTTTGGTGAAATATTTCTTTTTATTTGAAATGATCTTGTTTGTTAATTAATTGATTTATAATTATGTGTAACAAGTATGTTACCAAATTTTACAATGTGAGATGTTTATCTTTAATTTTTAAGTTTGTTGTGTTATTTTTTTTTGGCTTGTTGTTGTTTTTGTTCTTGTTGTTTTTGTCTGTCTGTTTTTCTCTTTTTTATCATCTTTTTTGTTTGGTTTTTCCCTTTTCCCTTTTGTTTTTTTGTTTGTTTTTTGGTTAAGGTTTTTTGGGGGGTGGGGGTGGGGGTGGGGGATTTTTATGGGTTTTTTTTTTTTGCTTGCTTTGGGGGGGGGGGGATGTTGGGGGGGGGGGAAGCGTTTTAAAAGGGTTATTTCCCCCCTTTTTTTTATTGTGAGGAAAGTTTAAGTTTGGTTTTTATTAAGATGTATCCCTAACGGCGGGGATGGTGTAAAAAACTGTGTGCTTTTTCTTATCCCCGAAAAAAAAAATTTTCATTGCATTTCCTCTCTCTCTCTTCTCTCTCTCCTCTCTTCTCTCTCTCTCTTTTCTCTCTCTCTCTCTCTCTCTCCCCCTCTCTCTCTCTCTCTCTCTCTCTCTTTCTTTATCTTAAACTTTCTTTAAACCCCATTTAAATATAAGGAAAAAGCAGGGGTGCATTAGCTTGAAAGATTGAAAGTCCGATCATATTTGGGAAAAATCATTTCATTTTTTCGTTTTTACTACCTGCTTTATTTGTCCCAATACTGTTTTTCAGAATTTTTTTTCTGTTTGACTCTAAATCTTATTCAGTTCTCGTAACTCTGAATGGGGCTAGCGGATCTTATAAAGAAATTAATAATTTGATACACTTCCTAAAATTCAAAGTTCTAATGTTGCTTTTACTGGGTTTTCCCTCTATGTGGTATTTATTTTAAAAAAAATTGATAAAACCGCAAAAAAGCAGCAACTCACTCTAGTGTTCGTGTGCTGGAAAAATGTGAAAAAAAACGGGGAAAAGGCTGCACCCCACACAATTTTTTCCTTTTGGAGATTTAGAAATTCTTTGTCTCAGTAGGCTTTCAGAAATCTTGTACTAGAAAAATTGTTTCTGATTCACAGACTGAAATTACATGCCTTTCGAGCAAAATTATACAATGTATATGCGGGGGAAAACTTTCAAATATTCATGTTTTGTATCAATGCAAGGACTTTAAAAAAGTTCCTACCAGCTTTTTAAATAAATCTCTGAATTTCAAATTGATTTTGCCAGATAGCACTGTCGCTGGTGCCCTCTCCAATAATTTCTTGTTTGTAAGGTACGGCCGTGAGACTGTGATAGTTTTAATTTCCTATTGATTTGCAATTGTTCATGTTCCACTTTTAGCATAGTGTTCAATTGTTCTGTGTTTTTCTTCTATTTGCGTTTCTTTGCCAAGTTTTTGCAACATATTGTTTGTATTGTTTGCAATAAGAATTTAGACATACACAAAATCTTTAATTACCATCACTTATCTCTTTGCTTTCAAGCCCTCATTCATCACTCCTACTCCACCTCTCTTCTAATATCACTTAAAGTGAACAGACCTAAAATTGAGGGGGCACACACACACACACACACACACACACACACACACACACACACAC
>JAQIHA010000228.1:0-2500 GCA_028751875.1 Rapana venosa | reverse complement strand
AATAATAAATAATAATAATAAAAATAATTAAAAATTAAAAAAATAAAAAAATAATAATAAAAATTTTTTTTGAATAAATAAAAATAAAAATTTATAATTTAAAAAATTAATAATAATAATAATAATAAATAAAAATTAGGGAATTTATATAGGTAACAGCCTGCCTGGGAAAGAAAGGAGTGCGGGTTTGGGGTTAGCCCTTGGATGGGGACAAAAAAAACCGACCCCCCGTGTGCAAAACGCCGCAGAACCCCTTGCGCACATTTTTAAAAACCCTTTTTTCCCGTTTTTTTTGGGAAGAGTAGCCATTGTGGCCGGGGGGAAAAACAGAAGACGGAAAAAAAAAAAATGCATCCCACAGGGGGGATTTGATGAAAAAAAGGCACTTTAAGTGCTTATTTTTTTATCCTCATTAAAAAAGAATAAAACTTTGCCCCGCTTAAACCCCGGGGCTTTCCCCCGTCCTCTGCACTTTGGTGATGGTCGGCGCTAGTCTTTTGGATGAGACAAAAACGGGAGCAACCCGCATTTCGGGCAACCCATCTCCCCGTGATGAAGAAGCAAAAGAGGAAGGAGAGTGGAGAGCAGGGAAGGAGAGCAGAGGAGGGAGAAGAGGGGAGAAGAGAGGAGGGGAGAGGGAGCAGAGGAGGGAGAGAAAGGGAGAGCAAGAGAGGAGAGCAGAGCAGGAAAGGAAAAAGGAAGAGAGGGGGGAGAGGCGAGAGGGGGGGAGAGCAGGGGAAAGCAGGGAGAGGAGAGCAGAGAAGAGGAGGCGAGGAGAGCAGAGGAAGGGGGAGAGAGAGGAGGGAGAGGAGAAGAGGGGAGACAAGGAGAGCAGAGGAGAGGGGAAAAGGGGGGGGAAGCAGAGGAAAAGAGGGGCAGAGAAAGGAGAGCAAGGAAAAGAGCAGAGGAGAGGAGACAGGGGAAAAGAGAGGAAAAAGAGGAGGGGAGAAGAGGAAAGCAAGAAGGCAGAGAAAGGGGAAGTGGGGAGGGGGAGAGGGGAGGAGAGGGGGGGAGGAGAGGAGAGGAGGAGAGAGGGGAAAAGGGGAGAGGAGGAGAGCAGAGCAAGAGGGAGCAGAGGAGAGGGGGAGGAGAGCAGAGGAGAGGAGAGGAGAAGAGAGGAGAGGAGAGGGGGGAGAAGGAGAGAAGGGGAGGAGAGGAGAGCAGAGGAGAGCAGAGGGAGCAAGGAGAGGAGAGCAAGGAGAGCAGAGGAAAGCAGAGGAGAGCAGACAAGGAGAGCAGAGAAGAGGAGAGCAGAGGAGAGGAGAGCAGGGGAAAAAAGAGGAGAGAAGAGGAGAGGAGAAGAGAGGAAAGCAGAGAGAGCAGAGCAGAGGAGAGTGGAGGAGAGGAGAGGGGAGGAGAGGAGGGGAGGAGAGGAGAGGGAGGAAGAGAGGAGAGGAGAGGAGAGCAGAGGAGAGCAGAGCAGAGGAGAGGAGAGGGTAGGAAGGAGAGGAGAGAGAAGAGGAGAGGAGAGGAGATGAGAGGAGAAGAGAGGAGAGCAGAGGAGAGCAGAGGAGAGGAGGGGAAGCAGAGGAGAGGAGGAGGGTAGGAGAAGAGAGGAGAAGAGAAGAAAGGAAAGCATGGATAGGAGAGGGGAGGAGGAGAAGATAAGAAAGGAAAGCAGAGGAGAGGAGAAGAGAGGATAGGAGAGCAGGAGAGGAGAGGGGAGGAGAGGAGAGGAGAAGGAGGAGAGGAGAGTAGATGAGAGGAGAGGAGAGGAGAGCAGAGGGGGGAGAGAAGAGGAGAGCAGAAGGGGAGGAGAGGAGAGCAGAGGAGATGAGAAGAAATGAGAGGAGAGGAGAGAGAGAGGTGGAAGGAGGGGAGAGGAGAGCAGAAGAGAGGAGAGGATGAAGCAGAAGAGAGAAGAGGAGAGGAGAGCAGAGGAGAGGAGAGGAGAAGAGAGGAGAGAAGGAGTGGAGAAGAGGAGAGGAAGAGGGGAGGAGAAGAGAGGAGAGGAGAGAGAAGAGAGGAGAGAGAAGGGAGGAGAGGAGAGCAGAGGAGAGCAGAGGAGATGAGGTGGAGAGGAGAGAGAGCAAAGGAGAGTGGAGGAGAGGAAGGAGAAGGAGGAGAGCATAGGAGAGGAGAGTGAGAGCAGAGGAGGGAAGAGGAGAGGAGAGAGAGAGAGGAGAGAGAGGAGGAAAGCAAAGAAGAGAGTGGAGGAAGGAGGGGGGGAGGGGGAGGGAGGAGAGAGGGAGGGAGAGCAGAGGGGAGGAGAGGAGACGAGTAGGAGGGGAAGCAGAGTGGAGGAGATAAGAGGGAGGAGGAAGAGGAGAGGAGAGGAAGGGAGAGGGAGAGAGAGGAGAGGAGAGAGGAGAGGAGAGAGGAGAGAGGGAAGCAAGTGGAGAGAGGAGGATGGAGAGGGGAGGAGAAAAGCAGAGAGAGGAGAGAAGAAGCAAAAGCAGAGGAAGGGAGGAGAGCAAAAGGGAAAAGGAGAAGGGAAAGGGGAAAAAAAAAAAAAAAAAAGCAAAAGGAAAAAAAAAAAAAAAAAAAAAAAAAAAAAAAA